>JAPMUY010003746.1:977500-980000 GCA_026901105.3 Galaxias olidus
ACACTTAGTTCTCTGGAAAAGCAGGAAGCATGCTCGTATGTTCATGAAAACTGGAAAAGAAAACTTAGCCTAGGGTGAGGACAAACACGTGCACGTGCTAAGACACACACACACACACACACACACACACACACACACACACACACACACACACACAGTCCACTCTCCCTACGCTGTCAAAACGAAAGGTCAAGAAAACATATTAGACTTTATCTTCAGTTGCCCTCCACCTCCCATCAATCCTGCTTAATGTGTGTGTGAGAGAGTGTGTACTGACAGGAACAACCCCCCTCCCCCCTCCTCCTCCACTCCCCTCGTTCTGTCCCAGGTTCTCAGGTCCCTCCATCTCTCCGAGTAACATATCCAGTTTCCCTCTCTGCCCACGGGACTGTTACTCCTCCCTCTGTCCAGACCAGTGACTTATTAACGCTGCTTTAATACCCATCCCACTGATGATAAGTGTGTGTGTGTGTGTGTGTATAAAAGACTTCCTATGATCACTGAGTCTAAAAAGGCTGCAGATAATAGCCCTATATCCGAGGCCATAAAGTCTGGGCTGAGTGCTTTTATAAACATTCAGGGGAAGTGTTTAAAGCACGGCCTGGCAAGGCTCGCCAAGCAGAGGGTGGAGAGAGGGAGAGAGAGATAGAGGGAGAGAGAGAGGGAGGGAGAGAGAGAGGAGGGGTAGCGCTGCCAGGGGAGTTGTCCCGTTAATGCATGGGTCTGCGGTTGGTAGCAGCACAGCAGACTTCACACACCGTGTCGCCATAATATAACAGTGATATAGGCAATAATAATATGGTAATATTGTGGCTGTATTCCGTGGACAGGAGTTAGTGTGCCACAAACGATCCATGGCTGAACAGTGTGGTCTGTATCTCTCTGTTTCTCTCTGCCTCTCTGTCGCTGCGCCGCTCGTCCTCAGCTCCGTTACACCCTCCCTCCTCCCTCTGAACGCAGAACGCCTCGTCCTGTCCTCCAGCTCTCAGAGCAATGAGGTGCTGGGGAGGGCTGGAGCAGAGGTTAAGAAGAGGGGGGAGGGAGGAGGGAGAGGGGGGAGGAAGAGTGTGGGGGGGGGGGGGGGAGTCTGTACAAGCCATTAGCCAGACGTCTGCCTCTCTCCCTCTCTCTCTCCGTCTCTCTCTCTCGGCAGACGAGCAGCTGGGGTTCTAAGTTACCTCTTAAATGAGGATAAGTGATAAGGATGGATGCAAACGGGGAGGACAGACGAGGGGACACCCGTCAACCCCCCCCCCCCCCCCCCCCCCCCCCGCACACACACACACACACACATACACACATACACACACACGTACCCGCACACCAACACGTGTCGAGCTTGACAAGTCTCTCGATGAACATGTGAACATGCGACCTCTGACCCTGTTGCCAGTCAGGCTGCATCCATTCAGCCAGCTCATCCCTCTCACCTCACACCCCCAGGCTAATTCAGCACAGCTCTCCTACACACACACACACTCTCTCTCTCTCTCTGTCTACCTCTCTCTTTCTCTCTATCTCTCTCTTTCTCTCTCTCTCTCTCTCTTTAATGGCGCTCTCTTTCTTTCAAGAGCCTGGCCTCCTTTAGCTCATTGTTGTTCCTATTTTCTCTTTCTTCGTCTTCCTCTCCCTCTCTCTCTCCGCCATGCTAGCCTCCTATCCTCCCTGACCTGCAGGTGAGAGCGTGTCTTCCTCTACACTCCGTTGGACGTCTGAGCAGCTCATTACCACCAGACACCACAGCCAACCACACACTTCCTGTCAGAGGCAGACGGACAGACAAAGACGGAGAAAGAGAGGGAGCGGTAGAGAAGGAGCGATAGCGAGGGAGAGAGAGAGACACCGAGATGGAAGAATAAACTTTCCATCTCATCCTCCTCTGGGCCCTGGGGACCAAACCACAGATCAGATGTGAGACAGGGAGATGCGTCAGTCCTTCAACACACACACACACACACACACCCACACACGCGCACGCACGCACGCACGCACGCACGCACGCACGCACGCACGCACGCACGCACGCACGCACACACACACACACACACACACACACACACACACACAGGAATGGCGGCGTGGAGGAATCTGGCTTAATGGTGCTGCTGCTAAACTCATCACCATTGTGTAATACTCACTCATCAGAAGATCACTCCCTCCATTAATTAAATTATCACGTATAAGCAAATCTCCCCCTACCCCAACCCACACAGACACACACACACACACACACACACACACACACACACACACACACACACTCTGTTACCTTGCCAGTAGTAGCTCCCGGGCCCTCCTACCACCAGGGTCCCCTCCTGAGGAGGGAGAAGACAGGGGTCAGCGTGGAACATGTTTGCAAACGTGAGCTCTCCATGTCAGGCGGGACGGAGCGGGCGCATGCATGCACATCCTGCAGCCGCACGCCTGCGCTTCCTGTTTAGAGTGACAGCTTCCTGTCCAGGAGGGTAAAGTTGGCCAGCGAGTTAAACGTCAAACGTTT
>JAPMUY010003746.1:987500-1017500 GCA_026901105.3 Galaxias olidus
AACAAAATGAGTTTGTTTTAATTAAATAACGCTTTATGGGGCAGATTTATGTTTAATTAAAATCTGTTGCCATGTTCTCCAGCTGTAGTGGAGTTGGTCTAGGCTTCAGCCGTGTACAGTATGACACTGGAGTGTGTGAGGGGTGGTGATATGAACCAGGTGGGGTCCAGGCCAGGGTGTGTGTGTGTGTGTGTGTGTGTGTGTGTGTGTGTTTAAAGTGCTGGTGATGTGAAGAGCCCCAGCGAGTAACCTTGACCTGCCAGATGGGGAATTCAGACGAGTTTCCAACCCCTCCCCCTGTCCTTTTCGTCTCTGTCCCCTCCCTCCTCTCCGTCTCTCTCTCACTTACTTCCATCCCTCCCTCCCTCTCTCCCTCATGTCCTATCTGAAGCAGGGTAAGGAGGCATAAATATGATAAACTATCTGCTTCTCATAATCGGAAGATTTACAGATGGTGTAGTGCACGAGTTCCCCCCCCCCCCCCCCCCCCCCGGCCAACACACACCCACTCGACACACACACACAGTCACAAAGACGAGTGTGTGTTGCAGCAGATGTATGAAGATGTACCGGTTCATTTGGAACGCACGGGGAATGTATACCTGCTTCTGGGCCCTGAGCACATGTGCTCAGCTTGTGTGTGCGTGGCCTTGCTGTTCACGCTGTCTGGGCAGTCTGAGGTAACGTGATGCATGGACAAGGAGAAAACACACACACACACACACACAGTGGATTCCTTGCCATGTGTGACAGCCAGAGACAGAGAGTGAATGATAGAGGAGGAGAGAGAGAGAGAGAGGCAGGGGGAGGGAGGGGGTGCAGGGGGTCAGAGAGGGGTAAACCAGAGGGGAAAGGGTCTGTTCTTTCTCAACTGCCCAAGGTGAACAGAGCCGTAACACATAGAGGTTCAACAGAACCCCAGCACAGAGGTGGCCTGCCTGAGGTTCTACCTGCAGCATGCGCGCGCACGCGCACACACACACACACACACACACACACACACACACACACACACACACACACACACAGCACATCATTACACATGGAGAGGGAGAAAGAGGATAAGGGGGGATACTGAAATTCTCTTCACCCCTCTGTAGCTTAGGGCAGTGTTATGACGCCTGCTCACCAGGTAAGAGTATGTGAGTCTCAGACTGTCTGAGTGTGTCTGAGTGTGTGTGTGTGTGCGTGGACTAGGCTGCTCTGAAGGTTTCAACCATCTGTTATTGTTTTCTCCACTGCGTCTCTAGGATCCAATAAAAACACTCTCGCAGCGATATCCCGTTTCCAGTAACACACACACACACACACACATCCACACTCTCGCTCGCCCCTCTCCCATCTGATCCGATGACGCTTCCTGTCAGAATCTCCCTGTGATCCTGTGCTGATCACAGACTGTGTGGTTTCTGTTCTACGTAGACCGTCACACACCCCAACGGTACAGTAGCTCAAGCAGACAATTGGTCTCGCAGGGTTTTCTGCACACACACACACTAGTCCTTCTCTTAACTCTCTCTCTCTCTCACACACACACACACACACAGGTCTATTAGGCCGTCCGGTCCCAGATAACATCCTCCCTCCATTAGTACCATTAGACACACACGCCCAGTCATTAGAACTCCTACACACACTCTCACACACACACACATGGACACGAGAGCTGGAATGTATATCCCGTGACACCCATCCACACAGTAACGAGTCCTGTTCCCTGTTTTCTCTTCGCCTCAGAAAGCGCAGGGGGGGGGGGGGGGGGGGTTCGGGGGTCACCAGTCACCTCGGCCAGAACTACGTCTTTGCACAGTGGGACCTGTGGGGGAACCACCGTAGGGAGGCCCTGAAACCCAAACACTCCCCATCTGTCTGTGTAGAGGAGGACCTGCTCTGTCTGAGGGACATGGTGCTGGAGGCCACTCCTGTGCCTCCTCCTTAAACCTCCTGGCCATCTTGTGTCTGTCCCCACCAGGAACATCCAGCTAAACTGTGTGTGTGTGTCATTTACAGGGGACGACGGCTGAACTAAAACAGGCTGGGGGTCCGACGTTACACGACGTGGGGTCAACACAGTGTCAGCAGTGACATCACATTCATGACGTGTGACCGGGACCTGCCGTTGGTGAAAACACACTCAATCAAAACGTGAGCCCTCGCCCGGTGGAGACCACTGAAGGCTCGCAGGGTTTACGTTCACATCTTTTCAAAACACACGTTTAAACAGAGCATCAAGAAAGACAGGAGACCTCAGAGAGATTTGAAACAAAAAAAAAGAGTGTTTATTACTGAGCCTTCTGCAGGGGGTGGTAATAAATACATGACAACCGAGTCAGCCCCATTTTCCTGGCGGCACAAAGGCAACCGCTCACCTCCACCAGGCTGACCTCCTTCTTCTTCCTGGCCGGAACGCCAGGCAGGAAAACGGTCTCTGCGTGCGGGTTGGTCCCTTAATGCTGTAAACCCTTGGGGGGGGGGGCGAGTGTGTGTGAGGGAGGGGGGGATGCGTGCGGTGTGTGATGCGGAAGGCTTCGCTTGGTTTTTGTGTTTCTCCGTCAAAGAGGTGCCAGCGGGAGTCGCGGGCCCCGTCGGTGGGCTGCTCAGAGTGGACCGGGCCAGTGGCTCAGACCCCCCCGCCCCCCGGGGTCACTGGACTGGGGCCCAGGGGAGGAGGCTGCTGCTGGGGGTCACCGTGCCGTGTGCAGACACACTAGTGGTCCAGAAACATCCCGCGTGTCAGCTTATAAGCCGTGTGGAACAAAGGCATGAACAGTAAACAGGCTGAGGGGGGGGGGGGGGGCACGTGAAGGTGTGTGTGTGTTTGTGTGTGTTTGTGTGTGTTTCATACGGTCCATCGTCCCTCTGTGTATGTACAGTATGCGTACCTTAAAAAGTCTTTTGTGTGTGTGTGTGTTTGGGTGTGTGTGTGTGTGTGTCTGTGGGATGGGGCCAGGGGGTTGTTACAGGAGCGAGGGGCAAAGCGGCGCTCCGTAAACACACTAGACACACACACACTGGTGGTCCCATGGGGGCTAGTTGAGCGAGGGGGAGCGGTCGGTGGTCCACAGCAGTTCTATGTAGGGCCACTTGGTTTGCAGGCAGCGCTTGACTGGGGTGTCGTCTGTCCGCACCATGGGGTCCTCGAAGCCCAGCACCAGGGCCGTCCCCTCCACGTACTCCACCTGAGACACACACACACACACACACACACACACACACACACACACACACACACACACGGAGTCAGTAGCAGTTCAACGCTGAGCCTCGTTAGGGACCTCTGCTGTGAGTCTGCTGGCAGGCTTCCCTTCTGTCCGTCACACACTTCCTCTGGTGGGGTCAGAGTTTAAATGTGCGGGGGAAACGCCCCGGCACACACTCCATTCACACACAAACAGACTCAAAGACAACACACACACACACACACACATTCAAAGACAACACACACACACACACACACACACACACAGACTTAAAGACAACGCACACACACTCACAGTCACACACTCAGTCACACACAGTCACACACACAGTCACACACACAGTCACACACACAGTCACACACACAGTCACACACACAGGTCAGTGAAGGCTGCCGTCAGCACGTCTGATATTCCCATCAGGAAGCAGGGGGACTGCGAATGCCATCACAACCTTAACGGCGACGTGCCGACAGCGTGTGTGTGTGTGTGTGTGTGTGTGTGTGTGTGTTCGCTCACACAGGACGCCGTTCACACACTTACAGGTAGCCTGTTGAAACTGGGGAGTCTTTACAGACTGGAGCCACTTGACAGATGAAGTAAGTGATATTCCTGAGGAGCACCTTCAGGTACCCTGGCGGCCATTAGGGCTCATTAATCACAGAGTGCTGCTTTAGGAGCCCCACCATCACCATCACCACCAGGGACCGGAGGAAGTCCCTCTGAGTGACGTACTGTCATTACGCTACGCCGGCTAATTGTTACTGGACAAACCAAGCCGTATTCTCAATGAGAGAGTGTGTGTGTGTGTGTGTGTGTGTGTGTGTGTTTTACCCTCTCGCTGTGGTTGGACTGCTTCAGCCCATTGTAGTGGTAGACGGGGAAGGAGTCTGGGATGCCCGAGTCCTGAAACACACCACAGATCCCAGGCCAGTGTTAAAACACGCTCCCGGCTCTGACTGTAGGGGAGGATAAATGGCACGAGAGAAGGCAAGAAGGAGAGAGAACATTCTTGGCCCGATAGCGGGTCCAGAATACCTCGGTCTGCAACCCAAACCCTCGCATCAATCCCACGTGCTCGGGTGTGTTTTCGACAGTGTGTGTGTGTGTGTGTGTGTGTGTGTGTGTGTGTGTGTGTGGGAGTACAAAAAACAATTGAACAGTGACAGTGAGCCAAAACACTTCCCTTATCCCCAGCTGAAAGGTACGGAATGCTTACAGTGTGTGCTAAGTGTGTGAGAGTGCGTCCAGCTACTCTTGTATGCGTCCGCGTATGAAACCTTAACCCTAACGCTAATCCCTTATGCCTCTGAACGTATGTGCGTGTGAGTGTGTGTGCGTGTGTGTCCAGTTGGCTAATGGTGCTATCCTTTCTTTGCGGCTCAGGGCCATTCCTGTGGTGGGTCCCTGAAGCCCTGATCACTTTAACACACTTTCCTCCCTCCCTCCCTCCTTCCTTTGCCCCCAGCCCACTCCACAGCAACCCTAGAGCCTCTCCAGTCAACCCCCCCCGCGCGCGCGCGCGCACACACGCGCACACACACACACACACACACACACACACACACACACACACACACACACACACACACACGCGCGCGCACACACACACACACACACGCGCACACACACACACACGCGCACACACACACGGCTCTGATTCGATCAAAACAGTGACCCAGCGCGCCAGATAAGTGCTAGTGTGTGTGTGCGTGCTATCCTGAATGTGGTGTGGCGTTAACGCCGAGTCTTTGTGCTGCAGACACCAGTGTCAGATCATGATAGTGCAGGCCTGTCTGTCTGTCTGTCTGGTCTGGTCTGGTCTGGTCTGGTCTGGTCTGTCCGGTCTGTCCTGTCTGTCCTGTCTGTCCTGTCTGTCCTGTCTGTCTGTCTGTCTGTCTGTCTGTCTGTGGGGACCTCAGATCATGATAGTGCAGGGCTGTCTGTCTGTCTGTGGAGGAGTGAGACCATGCACTACCCGCTCCGGGCTGAGGAGGGCGGTTACCTGGTCGGGGAAGAACTCCAGGAGAAAGGGGCCCAGCAGAATGATCCCCAGGCTCTCTGGGTCCAGCTTACTCTTCATCAGGCTCACACTGAGGAAGGAGAGGGAGAGAGAGACAGAACAAAATAAGACGTGAGAGAGAGAGAGCGAGCGAGAGAGAAAACGTGACATAGAGAATGAAAGAAAAAATGAGAGAGAAAAAACGTGAGAGAGAGCGAGCGAGAGACAGAATGAAAGAAAACGTGATAGACAGTACGAAAAAAAAACAACAGAAAATGCGAGGGAGAGAAAGAGAGATGAGGGGATAAATGGAGAATAGAAAGAAACCGTGTTTGTAGCAGCAACAGAAGGGGGGCGCAGAGAGAGAAAGAGAGGGGGAGAGATGGATGGCTAAAGGCCCGTGTCAGTAAGGCATGAAATATTAGCGTTCTGTCTGTGATATGTTGTGTCAGATAACCAGTCCTGGTGTACTTTGCGATAACCTTATCATTTGACGAGCGGTTATGACGTGTGCGTGTGTGTGTGTTCAGGAACAGCGCCATGCTCCTAAATATACCTCGTCCAGACATTCCTGTGCGCTGCAGGACTGTTATTATTCCTGTTCCACGGCTAGAATAGGCCCTGACCGATTTCCCTTTTAAGGCAGAAAGGCGAGCGGAACGTCTCCGAGCCAGACACCGAGAGGCGAAGGATAACCCCGTTACAACCACCGCCACGCGTCTCTAAGAGTGTGTGTGTGTGTGTGTGTGTGTGCCTTACAGTAGCACGCGGCTCCACGGACGATGATAATTAGGATGACTGAACAACGTCCCTCGCTGACTATTGTGTGTGTGTGGTCCTGGCGCTCTGGTCCCCATCTAACCCAGCTGTTCCTCCCTCACGGTGGTGGAGCCTGGGAGGCTTAAGGGAAGCCCAGCTCCTCCGTGTGGGAGTCCGGGCTAGTACCCCCCCCCCCCCCGTCTTACGGCGGCTCTCCTGGAACGTGCTCCCGCTCCGAGCAGCACTTGAAAGCCTTTCCGCTCTCGCTCTTCCGCCTCCTAATAGCCTCTTACTTTTCTTTCCTCTCTTTCTCTCTCTCTCTTTGTTTCTTTCTCTCTCCCTGCGCTCCGAGTGTGCTCCCTGGCTCTCTCTGCTCTTTATGGCGGAGCGGCAGTGAAACGTGAGAGCGGCCTGATGACCTGGTGCTGCTGGGGGCGTACAGAACATAACAACTTACACAGGTGGCACACACACAAGCATGTTCTCCCTTATTCTCACTCACACACACACACACACACACACACACACACACACACACACACTTGAGCGTGTTCTCCCTCACACACACACACACGGACGCACGCACGCACGCACACTTACTAGTCGGGTTCTGAGACGAGGTCAAGGGCCTTCATCACGTCCTCCAATAGAGACTCCGGGATAAAGCCGTTGTCTGGAGAGAAAGAGAGGGAGGAAGAGGAAGGGGGGACAGGGAAGGGGGGATCAAAGAGGAAGAGAACAAATAAAGGTTGTTATACACAGAACATAAGAGCAGTTTAATTGACACAGACCTTCACCTATAAGCTGTAAGGACAAACCCTGTTGACATTCCTGGGCCCTGGGGACTGAAGTCATGGAACAGACATAATGGATTTTCTCTCCATCACACACACACACCCCCCCCCCCCCCCTCTCTCTGCTTGCTCTGACATCACATTCCACAACCATGATGACTGCTCTACCTGAAAGAAGCGGCTTTAAACGCAAACACATGCGGTGTGTGTGTGTGTGTGTGTGACCTGGTGTGTGTCCACACACACACGGCCCACCTGTCTGCTTTAAAAGGAGGCTCCGACATGAGTGTTTGGTGCAGGGGCTTCAGCAGCCCCCGGGCTGGGCTAAGCCGTCTCAGTGCTGAACACGTCCTCCCCCCCTCCACCCCGGTCCATGGAGACGCCAGCACAGCCAGACACAAACATGTGGAATCAGTCCTGTCCTCCGTGTGTGTGTGTGTGTGTGTGTGTGTTTGTGATAAATCATTGTAGCGGTTGTTCAGTAAGTCACTGAAGTGTGTGTGCATGAGTGAGTGTGTCTGGCGCCTTTCTTCCACAACACGGTGAGCTGTGCTGACTCTACATGAGACACGGACAGATTCATGGGGCTTTCACATAGCACTCTAATTCCGCTGGCTACAGCCTGTGTGTGTGTGTGTGTGTGTGTGTGTGTGAGGAGCATCCATATGGCCGGCAGAATGGGCCGGCGGCGACAGCAGAAGTAGATCCCAGTCGGAAAAGAGAACTAGAAGCCTCAGTCACAAGCAGGGAAGATAAGAAAAGAAAGAAAAAGAAACAGCACTGTACTCCTCCTCCTCCTCCTCTTCCTCCTCCTCCCCTGGACTGCTTGGCTTACATATGTGGAGACCAGAGGAGCAGGGCCTGCTCTCAGCTGGTGGGGTTCACCTCGTTTAGTGTGGAGGGACACACACAACCTCCTCACCCTTTTCTCACACACACACACACACACGCACGCACACGCACACACACGCAAATCTGTTCTGCATGTTGTTCTCGTAAACAAATCGACAGTGGAATGTCGTTTACTGGGTAGGGAGAAACGTCCCACTTTGTTTTACACCTGCCACACAACCCCCCCCCCCCCCACCCACCCCACACACACACACACACACACACACACACAGGCCCGAGGAACTTGGACTTTACAGAGCAGCTCAGCTCAGCCTTTGACAGTCAGTTCCGCCTGCTGTGTAGTGTTACAATCAGATATGCCCTCTGTGGCCCCACGCTGTGCGACCTCCATTTCTCTCTCTCTCTCCGTTTCTGTCTCTCTCTGTCTCTTCACCGCAGAGGAAATCGATTAGGGAGCAGATGTTCTTCAAAGGGTCCTAACTTACCAGGACATAGCAAAGGCAGCCCAGAGCCACAGCGCGCACACACACACACACATTCCCAGAATCTGGACTGGTTCCGGTAATGACCACTCTTCCGTGTGACTGATGACTCCATCGTTGGGTTGCCAGGCTGTTCCAGAGACAACGCCCCTCCCCTCCCCTCCCCTCCCCTCTCCCCTCCCCTCCCCTCCTCTCCTCCGTCACCAGTTCATGGCCTTCCCTTCCCTTCGCCTTGCCCCCAGCCCCCCCTAAGAGGGCCCGTGGTTGACTCAGCTGTGGACCCCCACCTCCCTGCCCCCCCACATCAACAACAGAAGAGGGGGGACATTCTGAGGAGAGGATGAAGGGAGGAGAGCGGCACAGGGAGGTTATGGATACACCTGCTCCACCAGGAAGGAGAGCAGGAAAGACAACAAGGCCGGGATATCGTTCTGTCAGAGTGTGTGGGGTGAAAGTGTGTGTGGTCACAGTATGTGTGAGTGTGTGTGTGTGCTGGGACGTGTGTCTTTCTGCTGATTCAGTCAGAAAAACCCTACAGGCCCCACACACCCCGTGGAGGAAGAAAGTTTGAGAGAGGAACACTGAAACCTTCTCAGGCAGACTGGACTCACCCTCTGGATCAAAGGACTGGAACACTCTCCTCGCCTGTTCTGACGCAGACTCCGGGCCCACCAGGGACATCTCCTAAACACACACACACACACACACACACACACACACACACACACACACACACGAGAGAGGGAGGGAGACACGGAGAGATCAGATGATGGGAGGGTGAGGGCTCATCAGGGCTGAAACATTAGAGCGCTCCCCTCCCCTCGCTCCCTCTTTCTGGGTTGTAGTGTGGCTACGGCCCCCTGATTCCTGGATGTAGCTCTCCTCAGGCAATCAGGGTTGAGCAACGCTAATGTAGAACATGCTACATGTCTGGTATGACTAAACACACAAACAATGCATGGCCCCTTGCAGCGGTGCCCCGTACATGGTGTGTGTGTGTGTGTGTGTGTGTGTGATCTGATGGCATGCAGTCATCAGGCCCCACTGGGTTATTAACTGATCTACAGATAAAACCAGACGGCTTGTTTTCACTCTAAACATACAATCAGGAAACCAGGCGTCTCTCTCACACACACACACACACACACACACACACACGTACGTTTAAGAATGTTTGTTTGCTGACTCAGTTTGCAGCCATGTTGCCATTGGAAGCAGAAATCAAGTGTGTGTGTGTGTTTTAGTGTGTGTGTGTGATGATCCCTGTGATAAGGCTACAACGTACTGATTAATGAACTCCTTTCCACCCTCAGCCCGAACCCTCTAACAGTTAGTGTCTTAAGCTCTGTGGTGAGACGTGACAACACACAGGCTGGGAACCTGCTCTTCTCTATCTATCTATCTATCTATCTATCTATCTATCTATCTATCTCTCTCTCGCTCACACACACACACACTCATTCATTTAGTGGCTGGTTAGTCAGCGAGTAGTCATCACAGTTTAAAAAGCCACAATTACCAGTGCTGCACCCCCTACAAATCACCACACACACACACACACACACACACACACACACACACACACACACACACACACACACACGACGTGGGGTGAGTGCGGCGCATAGTGGAGGGTGTTTACACCAGAGGCAGGTTACACAAACACACAGCGGACTGGAGAGAGGACAGCCGCTCCTCATCTCCCCCAGCCTCAGCCTCTGCCTTTATTAAAGAGAGAGCCAGGAGATCAACACAGGCTGATAGAGTTACACTGCACACTTATTACTGTCCTCAGGGGCCCACAGAGCAGAGGGATGAGACAGAGAGAGAGAGAGATGTAGTGAGAGAGATGTAGTGAGAGAGAGAGAGAGAGAGAGAGAGAGAGAGGGATGTAGAGAGCGAGAAAAAGAAACAAGAAAACAGAGCGAGAGTGTAGGAGGGAGAGAAGGATATGAAGGGGTTGAGAGAGAGAGATAAAGAGAGAGGGAGGGATGTAGAGAGAGGGAGAGAGAGAGATGAGAAGAGAGATGTTGAGAGCACAGGGGTTGAGGGGGACACGTTGAGAAGAGATGGTTTGCAGCTGCTGGCTAGTTAGACGAGCGAGCAGGAGCACACACACACACACCCCTACTCACTGAGGTACGGCAGGGTCAGCTTTGTTAACGTTACAATGTCCACAGCTCAGACAGTAGATCTTTCATTTAGTGATAGGCTTATGCATGAAGAATGTGCACACTCATTTGTCTGGGCGCGGGGCTCTGCTGTATTTCTGTTTGCAACAAGAGGGAAGAGATGAAGAATGGGCACATTTGAAACCCCCGCCCCCCCCCAAACACCCCCATCCTATTCCTGGCTTGTCTGCAGAGCTCTCCTGTCCCTGGCTAAGGACACCAGCCCCCTGCTGTCTGTACGGACCCCCTTATCCCAGTAGCCGACCCTGCCTAACACAGGATATGAGAGCAACCAGCGGCGACCAGGTGCACTCTGGGTAAATAACCTGGTCACCGGGGGCGATGGCTTGGCCGATAATTGGCGTGTCATAGGATAGCTGGGAGTGAGTGAGTGAGTGAGTGAGTGAGAGAGAGAGAGCTCTAACCAGACCCCCGGAGACAAAACACAGAAATGGCCGGATGTCTGGAGGGATATCATCTGTTACAGCTCACCTGTGGACTCCTCAACCGCCACTATGACTCACACACACACACACACACACACACACACACACACACACACACACACACACACACACACACACACACACACACACACACACACACACACACACACACACACACACACACACACACACACACACACACACACACACACACACACACACACACACACACGAGGGCAGACATGACGAGTGTGCGTACAGTGTGCTGGATGACAGGTCTGCTGTGCTGTCTTTGATCTGTGTTTTTACTAGAGGCCCGAGGAGGAGGAGGATGCTGCTGAGTTTGGATAACACGCTACGTCGCTAGGCCACTCCACAGGGAGGGTGTCTGTGTTCAACATCTCCCTGTGTGTGTGTGTGTGTGTGTGTGTGTGTGTGCTAGTATGTTTCTTCCAGCCCAGTCCCCTGCCAGCCTCTGTTTGTTTGAGTCAAGTCTCCCTCACACACACGTCTGTCTGGAAGTGTGTATTATGGAATCAGGAGGCGCACATTCCAATCCCAACACAACAGTCTATTCCTCTGCACAACAGGCTGCTGCTGCTGCCCTAAATAGGAGCGGGTAACACATACACAAACACACACACTCCAAGGACACCAAAGAAATAACAAAAGAGCATTTCATAAGAAGAAAATAAGAAAACTCTAAGAAAGCTCTAATGATAATATTGATGAAGTCCTGGAGTTCTTTTAGAATTACGTAAAACACCCTTAAAAAGTGTGTGTGTGTGTGTGTGCAAGTATAAGACAGCCCATGCCAAATCCCCTGTCAGTGTATGAGTCACGTTTGACACAAGCTCGCAGACTATTCCCACACTCCCAGATCTAATCCGACTGCCTATGGAAGAGTGTGTGTGTGTGTGTGTGTGTGTAAGTAGGACAGATGCCCCTACTCTCTGATACAGTTGACTGCACTCCCCAGGCACCATCAAAGCCCGGTGCAATGCCAGCCCTCTCTGTCTCACCGTCTCCTCTTTGGTTTACCAGCGTCGACAAACCCCCCCCCCCCCAACCCAAACACACACAAACACACACACACACACCTCGATCCCTCAGCCCTTCTTCCCTTTCCCTCTCTCCAAAGCCTGGGAAAACAAGCCGCTTCTTTCACCAACCTCCGCTCCGTGCTCCCTCTCTCTCTGCCTCTTTGTCTCCCGTGTGCCCTGAGCGGAGTGGCTCCTTCACTCTGGAGTGTTTCCTTTCCTCCTCCATTCTTCCCCCTCTTATCAGCCTCTCCTATCGTCTTTTATCTGCTCACACAGGCAGCTCCTTGGGGCTGGGCAGAGAGCTCTACGGTTCCCCCCCCCCCCCCCCGCTGTCACTCAGCCCACCGTGGAGTCTTTGTCCCGTGCTGGGGGGCTCTGTGGTGATCCCTAACGGGAGGACAAAGCGCCCGGCGAGGCCCCGTGTCTCTGACCCTGTTCCCAGCGCTCACCTCCGGCCCCCTGACGTGACAGGACACGCCGAGGGGCTGAGAAGGGGTAAGGAGAACCCTCACAAAGGAAGCCCTGGGACCGCTCTCCCTGGGTCTGTGTCTGCTCCCTGTGCAGCGGACGTGTGTGTGCGTGTGTGTGTTTGGCGGCCGGCGTGATGATTAATGGAGCTGTCTGGGATGACAGGGGCCGACTGGGAACAGAGGATCCAGGGGACACCAGAGACAGCCATGCTGTACAGTGAGCAGAGCAGAGCACAGGGTACACACACACACACACCCTTTCATCCAAGTAGAACAGCCCTGGTTGCATCTGTCACATGTTATTAACGACTGATAATATAATATGCTTTGGATTGTGTGTGTGTGTGTGTGTGAGCTCACGGCTGACACAGGACTCCTACTGGTAAACAACACACAGTGTGTCTCTTGTAGAAGGGACAGACAGAAAGTCACACTGTGTCTGCCTGCCTGGTCCTCCGGGGCTGCTCCTGCCTTTGCTAATCTTTTACAGGGATGTTGTGTGTGCGTGTGTGTGTGTGTGTGTGTGTGTGTGTGTGTGTGTGTGTGTGTGTGTGCGCGTGTGTGTCAGCGTCTGGAGACACAAAGCCACAGAGGCTACTCTTCCTCCCCGTATATCACTGATCCAGAGCACTGCTACTGTGCGCACACACACACACACACACACACACACACACACACACACACACACACACACACACACACACACACACACACACACACACACACACACACACACACACACACACACACACACACACACACACACACACACACACACACTCCCCTGGGAGAAGGGGAGAAGAAGAGGCTGTCTGTGAATCTAATCACAGGGAGAGAGGAGGTGGAGGAGAGATGCCATCGGTGGGGGGAGAGGGAGAGAGAGAGAGAGTCTTTAGGGACTTCTTCGAGCATCGTTGCTTTCTTCCTTCCCCTCTCTGGGTCCTGGGGGGAGTGCAGCTCTGACAGGCCCGAGGACCGTTCCTCTCAGCCAGCCAGCCCTGCACGGAGACGGTTACCTGCAGGCCCACAGGCCAGGCTGTACACCCATCACCCTCCTCCCTCCCCGGCCTCACCTCCTTCTCCTGATCTGCTTCCCAAACTCAGGTTGTCTAACAACAGATCGCATTACAAGCCATTCTACACACGGTCTCATGCAGACACACAAAAACACACACACCCACACACACACACACACACACACACACACACTTGTTAAAAGCAAAGAAAGAAAGGCGAGGTGGAGGACGGGGGAGCGAGGTCATTGTGTAGGTAGATTAGATCAAACACTAACGCTATTAGAGTGATGCTCTGAAAACCACGGTCACACACCACCAACAACCTCCCAGGGGGATTTCACACACACACACACACACACACACACACACACGGCATTAGAAGCACGGATCAGGTTGTCCTAGTGTTGTCGAGACGGATCCATATCAAAGATGACACAAATAGCCAGAGAGCACTCACAATGGCTGCTGAACATGAGTGGAGAACACTGCTGGGACATCAGACCGCTGTGTCCCAGGCCCGCAGTGACCCACGACAACAGGGCACTGCCTCCGCTGAGGACGGGAGCCTCTGGAGAGTCAGGCCTGCTGTCTATCCAGCCTCTCGCTCCAGGAAGGCAGATCTGGGATCTGATCCTACTGTATGGCTACGATCAGAGGGACACAGCGAGTGGTCCCGGGTCAGTGTTGAGGCCGTGCAGCAGCAGAGACTAGAGGCTGTCAACGCTCCAGCCTAATCAGTGGAGCGTCAGCTGTGTGTGTGTGTGTGTGTGTGTGTGTGTGTGTGTGTGTGTGTGTGTGTGCACGTTCCCCGTCTCCAGCGGGACAAACGGATCCAGATGGGAACTCTGGGATCACATTCCCTACAGGAAACCATCCACCTGAGGGCAAGCCTAGTCACACACACACACACACACACACACACACACACACTAATCAGGATCAGGTTCCCAACTCTTAGGAATGTGTGTGCAGGACAAACTGTGTGTGTGTGTGTGTGTGTGTTAGTGATCATGTCACCAGAGCCTAGGGAGCAGCAGTAATTGGCCGAATCAACAGTGAGTGTATGACGACGGTGGTTCGTCGCTGACACCACACCACACACACCCCCCGTCGTCCCCCCATACGGACCCCTCGTTCCGCGGGTCGGCCCTGTAAGGGACCTTACCACCAGGGGCCCGTCAGAGGGAAGGGTGTCTGGACGTCCAGGGTCGCCCTGCCTCAGGCCCCATGTCTTCAACCCCAGAGAATCGATTGGTCCCGTGTAAGCTGCTGATAATACTGAGACCGCAAAACTGTAACGCTTCAGATGGATAGATACACACAGATAACTCTGAGCGAAAACATGTGCCAGACTGCACACACACACACACACACACACACACAGGATCAAATGATTCATACCACTACACAGGGAGTCAAGGTTTCTCTCGAGTTAAAACAACAGGCCTGACCTCTACAGTGTGTGTGTGTGTGTGTGTGTGCGCGCATACCGCCTCTTGCTTGTCATACACCGTGTGTGTGTGTGTTAGCCCCCTGGGAGAGAAGAATCTCTTCGGAGCAGACTACAAGGCCAGGCCAGCGAGGGAATGGGAAAGAGAAGGTGGGAAGGAAGTTCAACAACACCCGGATCTTTAAATGGATCCGACCAAAACCCGGGCGAGTTGGTCTGCAGCGTCACCATGTTTAGGCTTAACGCACATCAGGACAAGGGCTAGAAACTAACAGTCTGTGTCTGACCCTCCTCCTCCTCCTCCTCCTCCTCCTGCTCTTTCTCTCTCTCTGCGCGGCCTTTTCCACCCTCCTCCTCCTCCTGGCCTCCCCCCTGGTCTCTGTTATCTGACCTCTGCTGTGTTCAATGTGCTAAAGCTCACATTCCTGCTTCAGCTTTTTCGAACCTGCCGAAGAGAGCGGCTTATATTACACACGGTGAGGGAGTGTGTGTGTGTGTGTGTGTGTGTGTGTGTGTTCATCAAACTCACCTTGGCGAAGAACACAGAGAGATGAGTCTCGCTGCCAAGGATCCAAATAGGGAACTTTGGAGACTTCAGGAACGCGCCCACCTGGAAAACATATACAGTGAACACACACACACACACACACACACACACACACACACACACAACGTTTAACACAATATCACCGATAAAATGTGCACAGGGTCAAACGGGCTTCATACCCTCATTCATCAGAAACGTTTTGTTTAATGTTCCCCAACCCTGCGTCAATATTTAAACATAGTCCATGATGTGTCATAGAGAACCAGAGCTGACCTGCCTACAAAAATATGAGCAATAAACCGGCGGCTAGCTGAGCTATGACACTGGCCGGCCCTCTGCAGACCCACCCCCCCACCCCCACCCCAACACAGGCTGAGTGATACAGGCGTCTGATCCACGGCACAGGCACCTTCAGCAGGGAGCTAACTTGGCGTTGGTGTCCCACTGACTCGCGCTACGGTATTCCAAATCGGTTGTTCCACGCACATGTTTCCTCTTCCCATCCCTCTCTGCACATACTTCTCTGCGTATGTGAACATGCGTACGTGTTAGAAGGCTCCGTAGAGTGTGAGAGCGGCGGGTGTCGGGGGTTAGTCGATCGGGATTATCCCGGTCCAAACACATGTTTTCACACGGTAGCTCTCTCGCTGTGGTTGGGCTTTTGATAAAGTCCCGTGTGTGTGTGTGTGTGTGTGTGTGTGTGTGTGCGCGTGTGTGTGTGTGTGTGTGTTAGTCTTTTCGGTTCTCACGGCCAGTAGGTCTTTTTTTACTGGTCAGGCATCACCAGTATAAAGAAAAGCACCAAAAACTAAACCCAGCACACCATCGCCATCTTGATTTCATACCAGTATTTGGTCCTGGAGTGTGTGTGTGTGTGTGTGTGTGTGTGTGTGTGTGTGTGTTAGTGAAGGTAGGTATACCTTGCAGTAGCGCAGCGACTCCATGAGAGTGAGAAAGCCCACTGACGTCTGCTTGTGGAGGCCATGCAGCTCTAAGTGGAAAAAGACGGAGATAGAAAAACACACGTCGAGTTGTGTAACAGTGGCTTTGAGTGAGTGTACTAAGGAGAGTGCACTAGAGGCAGCAGTGGCACGGTGTCAGCGACAGTGGGGAAAGAGTGCCCCCTGGTGGCCAGCTCGGCTTCAAGGCTGACACAAAGACATTACCGCCTCAGCTCCAGCGTTAGGCACGATGGTCTGAACGAAGGACTTACTCATCCCAGAGCACTCCCTGTCTCCGTCCCACACGTTGGACACTGCGTGCCCCGACACCAGGAGATTCACCAGGCTCTGACTGGAAGGACGGCAGACAAAACGAAGCATCATTCGGTGTCGGACTGGATGTGTCTCACGCAGGGGCAGAGGCACAGATTGATAAAGGGAGGTTGCCCCTGGTTTTGTATGAAGCTATGCAGAAGTAGGAGGTCAAAGGTCAGGCTCTACCTGCCGTGGCCGTGCACCGGGTCTATGAGAGGCTCCGTGGGATCCTGGATCTCGTTCCTTAGGTTCTGTATGCCCTGCACACACACACACAGAGGCCTTACTAAGTGACCCTCATTACACACACACACACACACACACAGGTGAGGTGAGAGAAAAGTCACAAAGTGATCCTCCACCACCTTACAGGCAACATTCCCACACACACACAGAGAGAGAGACAGAGAGAGAGAGAGAGAGAGAGAGAGAGAGCGCGAGAGAGAGAGAGAGAGAGGAGGTGTGGTACCTTGGTGAGGATGACCGAGTAGAGGAAGAGCAGGACGCCACAGCCTCCGGTCCAGGTGTGGTGGAGGGACAGCACCTCCTCTCTGAGCTGGCACAGCGACTGCACCGTCCTGGTACTGCAGGAGGGGACAGCGGGTTAGGCGTCTCCTGCCGCTGTGACGTAATGGCCGGATTATTATACGGCACGGAGGGAGCCAAGTCATAAGTGCATTAAAACGACAGCAAAGCATAACCCTATTAGAAGCACAAGTTTGAAGCGAAACCCATTTGTTAGTCAAATGAACCAAAAGACAAATGGATTGTCTGGTGTTTCGGAGAGCAGCCATCTATCTGTGCCTGGGAGGGGGGGGGGGGGGGGGGCTACACGGCGCTGTTCGTTTTCGTTAGCACACCGACTTGTCAGTGAGTCAGAACAGCTTTCTGCTGACCGAGCACTCTGCTGCCACGGGGCTGCGGTGTGCTTGATGAAACTTCAATATTCGCCTGGCAAACACAGCCCTGCCTCAGTTTTTTTTTTTTTTTTACGGTGCGTGCGTGTGTGCGCGTGTGTGCGCGTGTGTGTTTCATTAGGCCATCCCAGGATGTGCTGAGCCAGGGTATAGTGAGCGAAAAGTGAAACTCATTTCTTGGGAATGCCAAGCCTCCAGGGCCAGACCGGCCCGATGCTGACGCGCCCTCCGTACAGGGGAACGGCGCCTTGCCCTCCTTCCCTACCCCCTGCTCCCAAACGGCCCCCAGACGGCGGAGGCTCAACATATGGCTGTGACTGCAGGCCAGAGCAGAGGAGTGCTGTGACTCACTGAGGGGAGTGTAGGTGTGGGCTGTCAGTAGGTGTCCGCTGTTACTTACTGGAGCACGCTGTGAAACCGCTCAAAGCCAAGCTCCTCGGCAGCCAAAGAAGCTACAGACAGAAAAGGCACGACACACACACAAGGCACAAATCACAGCATGATATCCAACTCTACCGTCAGCCAACAGAACATTACACACAACCTTGCAAGATAGAAAACAGATACATCTAAACACTTTGTTGTTGTTTCAATAGCTTAGTGGCATTAAATAAGTAACAAAATGTTGGTTATGCAAACAGATAAATGTGACAGACTAACAATGGGCTGTGCATTAGCCATCACTTTTAAACAAAACCCTCGGCATCCTCCAAAGTATTGGCGGAGCTTTCAGAAGCTGTGTGTGTGTGTCTGTGTGTGTGTGGGCCAGAGACTCACTGGGCCGCTGGTTCTGAGAGGGCTGGCTGCTCTCGGGTTCCGGCGTGCTCTGTGTGAGGGACTGGGGGTGTGAGCTGCTGGGGGGGTTCTGACCCTTGGCCCACGACACCAGGCAGTAGCTGGCAGAGGGGGTGGAACAGGCTGACTCCAGGATCTCGCTCAGGGTGGAGCACAGCGCTGCCTTCTGCTCCTCCACTGCAGTGCACAACACACACACACACACACGCGCACACACACACACACACACACACACACACACAGTCAGACCAGGCTGCTGATAATGAATATCTCACCGTTTTTATCACCTGCCTCAAATGCATTTCACACAAAGCAAGTCAGATCGTTTTTAACCTATTATTTTAATCTACAGCACAAAAAAAACAAAAACATCATTCTTGACCCAGACCTTCTTTCCTTGTAAATTACTTAATAAAGGAATTGCTACAGTTCCAGGGTCAGAGTTCAACCCACCTGTGATATTTCTCCAGTTAGGACTCTCTCTGTTGAAAAGGATGTTCTTCAAAAGGAAAGCCTGGAAGGAAAACAAACCCAATAAGATGACTAACTGAGTATTCATCAACAACAAATCTAGTTAGCTTTCTCCATAGCTTCCTCTCCTTGCCCCTTTTTGTCCCTCCACCAGGTTCCAAACGTCACAGAATTATTTAAATTTCATTCAAGATCAAAGATTCACGTCCACTAGCATGAACTCTTCCAGTGCACAGGACATCCCTGCGGGACCCCTTACCTGAACCGGTGCAATAACAGCACAGGGTCCTCCCTCAAACTGTTCCAATGCAGTCTGCTCACTCTCGCTGTAGACAAACCCTTAAACACAAAGAAGGCTTTGTTTATCTTAATAGATTACAATAAGAAATGCTTCCCAAATGGAGACTGGAGTGAGTTAATCCAACAATACAACATAGATATGAACTGTTTCATTAGGAAGGACAAAGTCAAATTACACCAATTATTCTAATTAAGTAACATACCTTGAGCCCATCTCCGGAAAAGAGAGGCAGATACACTGCCACTGGTAGGTCTCCCCCAGACCAAATCAATGACCTCTTTATTCAGCTCAGACATGGCTGCTTTAACTGGTTCTTATTCAACAGCCACTTCTTTTGGCTTTTGATGGGAACCAGATAGGTTTAAGTCAGCTAGCTATGTGGTTTATTCTTCGCTCTTCCCAGTGTTGACACTCCACTTCTCTCGGTGGAAAGACCTGGTGGCATTGGCCACAGTGAAGCGTTTTGACTCGATGGTATTCTTTCAGCAATAATCAGCAGATATGCGGGCACGAGGAACATCAACGTCGCTGGCCTTGCACGAGGAAAAGAAACACTATCAAGTATACTATCAAGTCATGCACCTATCTTCATTCATACATAAGGCCAACTTCAACCCACAAGCTAAGACATGTTATGTCAAACAAGCGTTGGGACAGTAAGCTACATACCGTTACATACAGTAAATTAGCAGCATAAGAAGGCAATAATTGAATATTGAATAAGGTGTTATTATATAATGAGCTCACAATGTGTCGGTATATTATTAGCTAACGACGTTAGCTAAACTACACCTGACAAAACAACTGTTGACAATTGATAAAATGTACCAGCCTGGTAGCTATTACTAGCAGCTATCCAGAATTAGAGCGAGTTAAGCAAGCTAGCTAGCTATTTGCTAGCGTTAGCTACAGCTGCTAACGTTTGCTAAGTTGCTAACGTCAATAATCATACCGCTCCGTCGTCGTGGTGTAGTCACTGGTTGATGAACAGACCGTTTATCTGTATTTTCTCCGTTAAATTCAGAAAGCAGTATACTTCACACGATAAATAATAAGAGCTGTAAGTCCAATTGTTGTGAATTTCGTATTTTCACCGTCTGTCAGTTATTCGTTTATTTACAACAGAGCGTTATAATGTGCGCATTCGACGTAGCAGTTGATTGGTTCAAATCCAAAATGAGCTTGGTGCGTCAAGAGGCAAAGCTTTGTACTATTGGATTTATTGTGATGTCTATCATTCACATCACCCGCCTCTATTATCTGGGCAAATCTCTTTTGAAAAACTGACACAGTCATACGTCTATGAAAGGTGGTCTAAAGTAGCTAAAACGTTTTAGAATTGATTGTCAATACCAGTGAAAAGAACGGAACTTTAGCACAGCAATCCACTTTGTATGCATTCAATACAATTCTATCAATTCAAGCACTACTAGACTGTGGTGCCGAGTGCTAGCTAGTATGTCCTCTTTCACACTCCGTATTCAACGTGGTGTCAATGTGATCATGCGCACTAGGAGAAGATAGCAGAGAAACTCTGTTCTTACTTTCACGTGTGGATCACATTAAAACATTTCGGACAGTGGTTTAAGGTGCATTTTTCATTATCATGGGCGGCCAGGCAAAGAGCAAAAAGAAAAGCAAGACCAAAAGAAGAGACCCTGGCTCTGATGGAGGTATATCAGACGGTTTTGATTTACGTAGCTAACGTAACGTTCTGGTTAAGCTTCTGCAGCTGAAAATCCTGTATTTTACAGTATTTAAGTTTATTTTACAGATGTGTGACATGATGTGATTGTGGATAATGATGTGATTGTGTGCAATGAGAGTCAAGATGACCGTTTCTCAATGGCTGTACGTTGTCCTCTACATCAGGCTCCATTATCTTGTCACCTCAGGAGAGGATGAAACTGAGGATGCACGAGAAGGCAAAAAAGAAGTCTGCTGAAAAATACTCAGTTATACAGCTGTTGGAAAAGGTTAGACTAGACTTAATCAGTCAAAGAAACTGACAGAAAGATAGTCTTTGTTGACATACACTTTGACACATACTCTCTGCCTCTTACCCTGTTGCAGACTGAGGAGTACATGGACAGTTTTGACTTTGAGATGGCAGCGCGCTTCTGTCAGCGAGCCTTGGACTTGGCACCCACTAACCTGCAGACACTTGACATGCTGGGAAACATCTGCTCTGAACTGGGAGACATTCCGAGGGCCAATCCGTGTGTGTGTGTGTGTGTGTGTGTGTGTGTGTGTGTGTGTGTGTGTGTGTGTGTGTGTGTGTGTGTGTGTGTGTGTGTGTGTGTGTGTGTGTGTGTGTGTGTAAACCTGCGTGCGAGATGGAGATGGAGAAGGTGTGCTTGTCTAATTGTATTTCTTTGCATGGGGAATTGATTTAACAATATCACGTGGGCCTTTTCCCTTATGTCACCTTCCTGCTCTATGTTGGTAAGTATTTGTCTCACAGCATCGTCAATATCATATCAACCTTGACCCTGTTCCCAAGTGTTCCTGCGTGCGGTGGAGTTGAGCCCTGACGAGGGTCATAGTAAATATATGTACTTAGGCCAGATCCATACGGCACAGGAGGCTGTGGACTACTACATGAAAGGCATACAGATACTACAATCTGTGCTGGACAAACAGACACACATAACCGTGAGTTCACAAACAAACATATCGCTGCAGAATGACCAGTTTTCCTCATGAATGAAACCTTCTCTACATCAAAATTTTATCTAGGTGCATATTTAACTTTTTATTAAAGACGACAAACTTAGGGCCTTGCTTGGTCTCTTCAGGGACTTTGTTTTACAGTTAGTGTAATGAGCCGTTATTGCCAGCAGAGGGTACTGTTGATCAAGGCTCTAGTGTCACGGTCTGTTGCTGTCTTAGTTTCAGTCATCTAGTACCTCCCGTCCAAAACAAAAAAAAAAGACCAGTGTTTTTATATATATACCCTTTACATTGAACAGGCACTGGCTGGAGCCGCTGCACCTCCTCCCCACGAGCCTGACCTCCCAACACCAAAGGACCTGTGTGTGGCTTACTGCTCGGTGGCAGAGATCTACCTAACAGACCTCTGGTACTACACACACACACACACACACGTTATTATTGATTGATGACTATTCATAGGAGATGTTGCAAATGCTTTGACCCCTCTCTTTTACAATGTTTTAAACGTCTTTGTTATTCTAAGATTACAACTGGTTTTGCTTTCCTTGTGTATAGTATGGAGGATGGTGCAGGGGACAAGTGCAGGGAGTCTGTCGAGCGAGCGTTACACTATCACAACGACAATCCGGAGGCTCTGCAGCTCATGGCCAGCTACCTGTTCAGCACCGAGAGGAATGAGGTCCACACACACACACACACACACACACGCAGAGACAAACACATCCCCCCATACACAACCCCACCGGATGAGTTATCACTGCATTAAGATGGAATCTTCAGAGTTAATTAACGTGCGTAAATTGAATCATATTGCCATTAATCAGCTGACAGTCACACACACACACGCACACACGCATTTGTAAGCTTATGGCAGATAGGAATGTTTAATTAATTATGGTGCAGATCAATTAGAACAGTGAGAGTCATCTGATGAAGAGGAGATCAGAGGGCGGGCTGCAGGGCGCAGAGCAGCATTGGAGAGTCTCTAGATGTTCTTAGACAGATGGCTGGAGAAAAGAAAGAAAGAAAATCATTCTGCCCTACTCATCTAATATTGCAGGAGTATATCGATGTATATATAATATATGTATGTGTGTATATATGCTTCTGCAATACTAGATTATTATATATATATATATATATATATATATATATATATACATGTGTATATATATGTATATATATATATACATGTGTATATATACATGTGTGTATATATATGTATATATATCTTTTTTACAGTTCAAATAAAGGAGCACTCAGTCAATTAATCCAATAGGTTTTTGTATTAAGCTGAAAGCAGCGTGTTTCCTCAGTCTGTACAGCTGGTTTTTACATTTTGAAATGAAACCGATTCGATTCGAGGCCACGGAAGAATAGATAGTTTTGTTTATCTGTACTGTTTCCTATCCTGTTGGAACTGTGTTTCATACAGAATTGAGTTTACAGTAACAGTTGTGGGGAAGAATATTTCTGTTTTGCACATTTAATTGTTTCAGATAAACGATGCACACATATAGCATGCCACTAATGCAGTGGTTTAGATATGTTCTCTCCCGTCCAATGTGACAATGGTCCACAGGTTTGGTAGTTAAATTAGACTAGAAGTATTTTCAGTCTGCAGATACGATACAGTCTGGAGAACAGCGATGAAATGAAGTGGGTGCCATCCAATTTCAGCGAACCGTTGGTAATATCGTGGCTCTGTGCCTCGGTTTAATTATTTGTGCCTATGTGCTTGTGTGTTTGTGCTTCCGTGTCTAGGAGGGAAAGCAGTACCTGATGAAGAGCGTTGGAGTGTGGTTACCTGCCCAGAAAGAGGGGGAGTCAGCCGCGGCGGAAGAAGAAGAGCTCTTCCAGGTCCGTTAGAATCTACACTCCCACCTCTTAAGAGTTCCTCACTTATGTCGAAACATCATTAGGGCCAAAGTGAGCGTGCCGCCTGTGACATGTAAGAAGGCTAGTCTGGTTTCCACTACTGGGCTAACTGGTAATGGACTGCGGTAATGGGGTTTTATGACACCCTCAGTTGACATATCAATTTTAGCTCTGGCTTTCTTAATGAGCTTGTCTGGCTCTGTAATTGAATCCCAGCGCAAGTGTTTGGAAAGAGCATCGTGCCGGATACAGACATGTCGTAATGGATTGGGATACGCTGCATTAGAGCCGATAAAATTCCCGATCTGCTGTTTATAGTTCCCCATCGTGCACCATCAGTGGCAGCCGTTACGGAGGTGTTTGGCCTACTGACATTGGTCAACAGACGGGCGGCGAGGCAGAGGTCTTGTAAAAATGAAACAAGCGTCTATAAAACACTCTCGGTGACGAGAGTAGCGGCTTCGGTGTGGCTGACACGCGCGGGCACGCACCCCCGGTGCACACACACACCTCCAGCGCCAGTCCTCATCGGTCCTTTGCCTCTCCTCCCGGGCTTTTAACCCTCCGCGTGGATAGCGTCTGTCTTCCACAAGCTCACTCCGCGGCGCTGCTAGCAGATCGGCTTTACCACTTCGAGCTTCCGCGGGCGCCCGACTCTCAGAGGAACTGCAGGGGAAGGTGACGGCGTCGCGTTGCTGTTGACTGGAGTGAACGGGCTACTCCACTGGCACGCCGACCGTCCACTTGTTCCTAATGTGGGAGGATGAACCGGTACCTCCCCTTCCGGGGAGCCCGCTTTCGTTTCTAACGAACACTAACTAAATCTGCGATGCCGCCCCCCCCCGGACAAACCTTCCAATGGTGATTTACGTGTTTCATTACCATAACGAGACTAGGGAACGCGAGGAGTGTGCCCAACGTTCATAGCCCGTAACAACTCATTTCAAAATGTGGCCAGGTAGAATATTAACATGCTCTGATCAAATGAGTTCCAATGAAGAAACCCATCAGTGTGGGCTTGTTATTTGTCGATGTAAACTAATTAAAATATATGCCGGACTGTCTTTGTGTGTACCCCCCCCCCCCCACACACACACACACACATAACAGAATAACCACATCCCGTCCTCTACAGTGTTACTGCTACTCCTATCTGTAAGAAAGTTGGACCGTCGGTAGCTATGTTTGGCATTGTTATAATTAGCACAGACAATGCGTCCAATTAGCGCCAGCGTAATCACAGGAAAGGATGAGGATATGCCGAACACCTGGCGATTAGACAAGCGACGAGTCCGTCCAATTTTCAGAGGAGAGATGAATATTATAACTGGAAGTGATCAGAAAAGAGAGGAGGGAGTACTGGCTTTCAGATAATCAGCGTTAAAGCCATGAGTACCTCTTTAGAGCGTCCCTATTTTGAAGTGGGGTTTACAGCCACCGTGAAGCCACCTGCTGGCCCGCCATCCCATAATGTGTTAGCGTCGTCTTTCCTCCCGATGAAGGCCCAGCGCCCCGATGCCTCTACGCGTTTCCTGTGCTCCAGTCATCCACGTGCTGTCCAGGCTGTGTGGCGTGTGTGTGTGTGTGTGTTCACCGTGGGCCTTCTCACCGGCGTCGTTTCTCCCCTCTAGGCTGACGTCCCTCCGTACGAGTCCCGCATCACCACGGCCAAGCTTCTCATCGAGACGGAGGAGTACGAGGTAGGTTACCCCCGTGAGCGGCGTTGGCTAGTGCACCAATGAGGTACGCCTGGGTTTTAGGCTTACCGTCACGGGTCCTTCTGCACTGGCACTGCTGGGTGAACCGTAATGGGTTTGTTGTGAACATGCCCATAGAACCAGGGCTGTGTGTGTGTGTGTGTGTGTGTGTGTGTGTGTGTTTTTGGAAGAGAGTGTGCGCTCTTTTGCAGCGAAATGGCAGCGAGGTGGAGAGGCCATGGCCCGTCTTTGCCTCTGCCTCAGTACAGGGTCAAGAAGAGACGAGTGGTATTTACAGAGGGAGGGAGGGAGGGAGGGAGGGAGGGAGGAGGAGGAGTGAGACGGAGAATGCTGAAAAGAAAAGGCAGAGAGACGCGTTGACGGTCGTTAGTTATCCCTGCGAGACCGCGCCCTCCCTCCTCAGTTTCTCTGCCGTTCGTTCCGTGCGGGATCAGAATGAAACCTTTTTAAGGAAGCAGTGAATTACTGCTAAACTATGGTACGGTTTTGTCGAAACAACATTTCATGTTTTCGGGGGGGTAATTTGCTGGCGGATTCGTCGCCGTACGGTTGAGCGATTTATGGTTATGCCTGGAGCGGGAATGGGAATGGGAACGCTGCCTATTCACTCCCCAGAACGGCTGTCAGGTTGAGCAGGGAAACAACAGTGTCTCGCTCTGCAGTTTCTGACACATCGTTTGTCTTCATCCTCCTCCGTCAACACGCTCAGCACGTGCAAACAGACACGCACACACACACACACACACACACACACACACACACACACACACACACACACACACACACACACACACAGACAAGAGACAGACATACACACACACACACAGACAGAGGCACACACACACAGGTAGTGTGGGGCACTGCGTTTCGTAATTCTAATGCAGTGGTGTGTGTGTGTGTGTGTGTGTGTGTGTTTACGTGTCTATGCTGGATATGTTTGGTGCAACTGTTTGTTTTTTGCCATCGGCTGTTTGCTGTCTGACAGAAATTGAGGATATGAAAGGAGGCCTTAGGAACCCAGGCCAATTGATCTCTGTCTCTTTCCATCTCCCTTACTGGGATTTCAGACTGGTAGGAGAACATCCTGTGTTCTTTTGCTCTTTTCTCTCTCTCTCTCTCTCTCTTTCTCTCTCTCTCTCTCTCTCCCCCTCTCTCTCTCCTTCCGTCTGTCTCCCTCTCCTCTCTGAAGCGTGTTCTTAATCAGAAACCCCAAAGTCTGCGTTCGCCGGGATCTCTCCGGAATTACACCGTCGACAGTGACAGCTTGACAGCCAAGCCCGCAGCCGTCAACGGCTCCATTGTAGCTCCTAATCCCCCGAGCAGGCCCGCGACGGAGCCGCCTCACTCGCACGCACGCGAGAGCGCCGGGCCCAAAGCCTCCGCCTGTCGCCGCGCCACCGTGCCGCCGTTCACCTGCCAGACAGCAGCCAGACACAGAGGCCTCCCCGTGGCAACGGGCCGCGACCGCCGGAGAGCCGGAGAGGCTGCCGCCGCTGCTGTTGTTGTGCGTTGTCGGCGCTCCCAGCGTGGACGCGGCGCCGTCTCGGTGTCAGGCTGCCTCCGCAGCTCCCAGGCTCCCCGGCCCTAGATGAGGCCCAGCTCTACTGGCATCGCTTCAGGGCACGGTTAGCGCCGACAACCCCCGCGATTTATTTGCTCGGCAGGCGTGCGTGGAGATACGGCCTGCCCCCGCTCGTAAGGCCATTTGTCTCTCCCCTGTCTGCGCGGCGCACGCCGGCAAAATGATTCTGTTAAACAAAATGGCTCGCAGATTGCGGCGCACACACAAACGCGACGGCGCGCGCGCACACACACACACACACACACACACACCGCAACACACAAACAATGGTTGTTATAAATGAGGTCCTCCCAAGAGAGCAGTTTTTCATAGGCCCTGAAGGAAAGAGAACTGTGTGTGTGTGTGTGTGGGTGGGGTGGGGGCGGGTGTGTGTGTGTGTGTGTGTGTGTGTGTGTGTGTGTGTGTGTGTGTGTGTGTGAGTGATTCCAGCGCCCTTTCGGTATAGATGCAGACTCCCACCCTCCCCCCACCCCCATCTCTCTAAGTTGCCCCTCGCCGTGATGTCTCCGCCCCTCTTCTATCTTCAGGAGAATATTAATCTTGTTGTTGTTTGGAGTGTGAAGCGGCTGTGGAATCTCTGAATCTTTAATCGGCAGCCCCTGGGCTGACCATTCCAGTCGGAACAGAAAGGGGAGCAAAGTGCTTCTCCCACCTCACTGGCTCCCAGTTAACTCATCTGACGTATTTGTTGCTCTAACATTTTTTTATTTTATTTTATCGGTGCTAATGCACTTCTAGAGATCTTGTTCTTGTCTCGTTTTATGCAGTTGCTGAGGGGGAGTCCCGTGGTTTTTGCACTTTTAGTGTGTGTGTGTGTGTGTGTGTGGGTGTGGGTGTTAGAACCGGGTAGCTCGTGATAGAGTTTTTCCCATTACTGCTGTCACACTCGTTGCCCCTCCATTGCGTCTCCCTGATACACAGAAGTGTCCAATTAAAAGAGTGCCAGCCTTTGCAAGGTTTTTATTATCCAGATGTATAAAAGCAGCCATAGGATGGCAGCCCGCTACGATACGGTCAACACGCCCCGAGTGTTTGTGGACCAGAGGGACGAGGTGCTGAATCCGACCTCCGCTATTCATTAGCGGACTTCAGATATGGCTTTGTTTGTTTGCTCTAGTCGGACCTCGTTAATTAATCAAGCCCAATAAGAAGCCAGGTTATAATTGGCCCAACAATTCATCAGCCGGCAACGCTGACACGCGTTTGCTCACCCGCTCTTAACGAGAGGCTCCCCATTAACCTGCTTCTCCCTCGGTTTCCCCTGGCAACAGACCTCGTTAGCGCGGCCGGGAGCCGGGGAGACCGGAGGGAGGGACGGCCGCTTTCCGTAACCCACTCTTCCTCACTCAGGACGTGTGATAGCCGGCAGGTTACCGCTGACAACGTCGTTCCCCCCCTTGATCTGTGACGCAGGTGTGTGTGTGTGTGTGTGTGTATGTGTGTCCCACCCGCCCGCATCAAACGGTGGCGAGACTGGTTCGGGGAAGCGGCCTCCGTAATGTGTGCTGTGCGGCGGGGCCGATGGAATTAGGGGCTGCGTCTGGACGAAGAAGCGGGTCCTAAGTAAAAGCACAGACACAGGTGATGAATGCCCTGTTTCCGGGCAGTTTAGGGGACGTGATTGATTGCGATGGCGGCTGTAACAAAATCAGGAAGGATCACAGCAAAAGGGGTTGGGGAGGGTGTTACACACAAACCAGGGAAAGGGAAAGTGTGTGTGTGTGTGGGGGGGGGGGGGGTTACCGTATCCTTATTTGTTCAGGTGAGGTTGGCGAAGGACTGTTCTCATTTTCAGTAATGACCAAGGGGAATGACTTTCCAGTAAGACGCCACGTTCACTCATATTCACACACACACACACACACACACACTCTCACATTTACACATACACACATACTCACGCGTACACACACACACACACTCGCAGACACACTCGCATTTACACTTACACATACTCACGCGTACACTCACACACACACACACACACACACACACACACACTCGCATTTACACTCACGCACATACTCACGCACATACTCACGCGTACACATTCAAATTCTCGAGGGGATGCTGCCCAGGATGACCACTGAGCAGGAGTTCTGTCCGGCTGGCTGCTTCCTCAAGGACACCTGTCGTGCAGCCTGTGCACTCTCCACTCTCCACTGCTCTGGCTACAATGTGTGTGTGCGTGCTGGTGCTGGGGCTCCAGGGAGCACCTCTCAGCCACTAGGCGGGCCCCCTCTCGGGAACGGGGCCGTACATTACTCTGAGTGGGTCATTGATTTCCAGCATATCAGTCATATTTTTTTTGCATTTTCGCATGGTCCGCTCAGGCACCGGTTAATCCAAAACAAAACCCAAAAACCATTTTCAGCTGTGGGCTTTGAGCCGTTTGTCCTGGGTATTGATCCGTTCAGGTTCGTTTGCATACTGCCGCCCCCTTAAAGCCATGTTTCATTTTTCCATGAGGGGAGGCCATCTTTTTCATGGCTCATAAATCCTGTTTGACAGACAGCTCCGTTGGACTTAATGAAGGAAGGGTCTTCCCCCCCGTCCCCAAATTGGCCTGGGAATTTCAGTGGGTTAAAACCGTGCTGGAAAGTGTAGATGTAAAACAGCTGTGCGTCAATCATTCCCTGTTTTTATGAGGGAAGCTGAATATATGGGTTTCAGTGATATACAGGACGCTTTGGAGAAGTCTATAAATGCTGCTTGGGAAGGTTTCATACAGAGCTGAACGAAGTCGTAAATAAGGCTGTGTGTGTGTGTGTGTGTGTGTGTGTGTGTGTGTGTGTGTGTGTGTGTGTGTGCGTGTGCGTGTGCGTGTGTGCGTGTGTGCGTGCGTTCTTGCTCTTCACCACGGGTGACTGGCTAACAGTCCCCTCCAACCTTAAGTTGAGCAAAATCAATACATCATCACCTAGAGCCTCTCTCTCTCTCTCTCTCTCACACACATACACACCCGAGCCCTCTCTTAAGGCTCAGAGAGGGATCAGTGGTCTGGGCGGGGGGAGGGGCTGGGTGTGTGTGGGGGAGGGGGGGGCTGAGGTAAATGGTACACTGAAGTCGATGTCTATTTTGCTAGCAGGTAGTGGCCTCCATGGCAAAGGTCAGCCCAGGCTGCAGTGCAGGTGGAGTGGAGAGGGATCGTGGAGAGCAGGGGGGAAAGGTCACAGG
>JAPMUY010003746.1:1022500-1043357 GCA_026901105.3 Galaxias olidus
AGGAGGTGGAGGGGTTACAGGAGGTGGGGGGGGTTGGGGTTACAGGAGGTGGTGGGGTTACAGGAGGTGGGGGGGGTTACAGGAGGTGGGGGGGGTTGGGGTTACAGGAGGTGGTGGGGTTACAGGAGGTGGGGGGGTTGGGGTTACAGGAGGTGGGGGGGTTACAGGAGGTGGTGGGGTTACAGGAGGTGGGGGGGGTTACAGGAGGTGGGGGTTACAGGAGGTGGGGGGTTACAGGAGGTGGGGGAGGTGGGGGGGTCACAGGAGGTGGGGGGGTTACAGGAGGTGGGGGGGTGTAGGGCTTCTCTGAGGCCGTCCATCCAGCCGGTGAGCAGCTCTGTGATTCCTAGTGGAATAAACTCCAGGCCGCTGTAAATCAGCCATGGGGGCCCGGGGATCGGCCCCCATCTGCTCCCAGCAGCAGAGACCAGGGCAGGCCGGCTCTATCGACGTCTGTCTCTCTCCGGCAGGCAGGCCGATGACTGACAGCCATGTCAAACCGCCACAGGCTTACGTCGGCACACGCACACACACACACACACACACACGCTCTGAAACAAACACTGTGACTGTGGAGGGATCCGAATCGGAATCCACTACTTCCTGGAAGGAGTTAGAGCGGTAGGGAGGGAGCAGGGACCCAGAGGGAGGGAGAGGAGAACGCACGCAGCTGCCGGTGGGGGTCAGAGGGAGGCGGGCCGGCGGCGTGGAGGTGTAATTGCTGTGTAGCCTGTAACGATGGAGCCCCTGACGGAGAGGGACGAGAAGGGGGGGCCAGCGGGCGGCTGACAGCCCCCCTACGGCACGGCACGGCACGGCACGGCACGGCACGGCACGGCACGGTGGCTTTGTCCAGCAGCAGCTCCGGCATGGGGGCGGCCTCTCATTCCCTCCCCTGGGACCCCAAAGCCGCTCCACACACTCCGCTGTCAGCGGGCAGGGAAACGCAGAGGGCTGGGAGTGACAGGCCGGAGCATAGAGCTGTTTGGCGAAAACGAGGGGGGGAGTTTTGGAGGAGGCAGAGAGAGAGGAGGGGGTGTGGGGGGGGGGGGGGGGGGGGGGGGTGGAGATGAAAGGCGACTGGAGCGTGACAGGTAAACAGCGCCGCTCTTTAGTTTAAGGAGACGAGGTGAGAAAGGCAGTGGCCTCAAGATGTGACATAAAAAGGAGTGAGTTAAGCCTTTCAAAAGAGCTGTGAGTGTGACAGCGACTGTGACTGTGTGTGTGTGTGTGTGTGTGTGTGTGTGTCTGTGAGACTCGTATCTGGTTCATTTCGGAGCTTTGTTTCTGGCTGTGTGTTTAATTATTGAAGAGGAGTCCGTTAGCGAAGTGTAAATGAGCTCCAACATGGAAACGAAGCCCCCAACCCCAGCCGAGTGTTCTGGCACCCGGCCACTGCACCAGGCCGCTCTCTCGCTCTCTCTCGCTCTCTCACTCTCGCTCGCTCTCTCTCTCTCTCTCGCTCTCGCTCTCGCTTTGTGTGTGTGCATTTGTAGGGCAGCATCCATATTTCCTCATCGGTTATGAAATGTCCCCGTTATTCATCCATTCCGTGATAAGCACACTCACACACACACACACATTCTACCTGGACGCCGCAGCGATGGGGGATAAATGTAAGGACTGGACGGGACAGGAGGAGAAATAAGATTAAGGGGCGGAGGGGGGTGGGATGATGAGAAGAGATTGGGAGTGTGTGTGCGAGGAGGGGGGTGGGATGATGAGAAGAGATTGGGAGTGTGTGTGCGAGGAGGGGGGTGTAGTCAGGCTGGTGAATAGTGGCGCGGGTAAAATCAATAGTAAATCGGACGTGAAATGGAATCTGTGCTGGAGCCAGATTGTGTGCGACCGAGAGAGGACCCTGTGTGTGTGTGTGTGTGTGTGTGTGTGTGTGTGTGTGTGTGTGTGTGTGTGTGTGTGTGTGTGTACTGCTGAGGATGGAGTAACTGGTGTGGATGTGTATGCAGGCACACGCTCCGGCCTGTGTGTGGACGGAGCAAGTCGAGGTCAGGAGCTTTGCTAGTGGATCTTCCTGTTCCATTGGTGCAAGGTGTGTGTGTGTGTGTGTGTGTGTGTGTGTGTGTGAGTGTGTGTGTGTGTGTGTGTGTGTGTGTGTGTGTGTGTGTGTGTGTGTGTGTGTGTGTGTGTGTGTGTGTGTGTGTGTGAGTGTGTGGTGAAATGGCTCGTGAGAGGGTGAAAGGTAGAAGTGGTGTATCTGTCTGTGTGCGTCTGTTTTGTGTGTGTGTACATTAAGAGTGTGTGTGGTTGTGTGTGCCTGTCTATTCTCAACGTGTGTGTGTGTGTGTGTGAGAGAGAATGCGGTCAGCCCCAGCGAGAGCAAGTGCGGAGGACGTATCCTGTCCACACTCCAGAAGGTCTGCTGTAATCTAGTGTCACACTCGTGCCTCCCCTGGGAGGGCTGTCTCTGTGAGGGACAGCCAGGGGAAGTGTGTGTGTGTGTGTGTGTGTGTGTGTGTGTGTGTGTGTGTGTGTGTGTGTGTGTGTGTGTGTGTGTGTGTGTGTGTGTGTGTGGAGCGGGGCCGATATGAAACATTAACGTCCCCTCTGGTTTCCTCTGGAACCCTCCACTCTGCTGCTGCAAAGGTATGGCGTGTGGCACTGGAGGAGAGACAGAGGAGAGGAGGAGTGAAGAACAATCAGACCTCGCTCACAAGCAGAAGTAGTTGTGCCTTTGAATGTGCGTGCGTGTGTGTGCGTGTGTTTTAAGAGTGTGAGCTGAGAGTATGAAGAGATATCTATCATTGTGACAGAAAGGTTGGCTGTGGAGAGAGAGAGAGAGAGAGAGAGAGAGAGAGAGAGAGAGAGAGAGAGAGAGAGCGAGAGCGAGAGCGACAGACCAGTGTGAACGGAGGGCGAGGAGAGCATCTCGCTCAGGGAGGAGAACAGAATGGACCGCGACTAGAACCCACCGGACCGCTGGGACCCAACGCACGGCGGCGCTGAGCTGAAGGAGGGACCGGGAACGAGGAACGGCCACGGTGTCTCCTGAGCCTGACCCTCCCTCACCATAGCGGACCGGAGGTGGACGTCACGGCCGCACGTTTGTCCCGCTTCAGAGGTGACCGTGGACACGGAGCGCCCGCCTAGCCGACCTCGGCCTAAGGAAGGAGACGGGAACGGGAGAACGTGGCCTCGGGGTTCATCCCAAACGGCTGCCTCCGATTCGGGCCGCGCCGCCCCGGATTGCGGGCCTCGTCGCCGAGGAGGGACTGGTGTATTTATCCGGCGCCCGTTGACGTCCGCTGAATCTGTAACTATCTCCGGCACAGACGGGCGAGTCATTTGATGGGTTGCTCGGCACTAAAGAGCAGCTCATTAGAATTCACCCTGATGCCTCGGAACTCATGAATCCATCCCCCTATTCTCTGCAACTCGCGGAAGACGTTTAGCCCCTGAGGCTGCCCGGGCAAGTTATTCGGGATATGGAGTTTAAGCTTTGCCTATTCAAATCAAATGAAACCTAGTGCATGTTTTATGGAAACATCCCGGGGCCATTTCCCAGTGACACAAGAGGGAATGAGTGGGTATTAGTCCTGGTTCTCTGAGGGGTGCTGCGCGCGTCTGCTCTCCCCGGGTATCAGACCTCGTGCCTGGGTCACTGGTCACCCTCCCTACCCTCCGGCTCCCCGGAGTACAAACATGCAGAGAGCACATCCACACACACACACACACACACACACACACACACACACACACACAAACACTCTCTCTCTCTCCCACACACACCCACACACACTCTCTTTCTCTCCCACACACACACACACACACTCTCTCTCTCTCTCTCTTCCCTCCCCCCCCACACACACACACACACACTCCGAGGTGAGTGCACATGCCTTCACAGTCTGCCTCTAAATGAGTTCCCAAGGGCCAGAGCATGTACTGTCAGGGCCCGCTGTTGCTTAGTGACGGTTCCCGGGGGTGGAGAACACACACTCTCTCTCTCTCTCTTCTCTCTCTCTCTCGCATGGCCTTGTTACTCTTTTAGTGTGAATGATGGGTCTGTGTCCCGCGTGCTGTCCCTGAGTCGCCCTGTCAGTGGGGACGGGCGCCGGGGTCGTTTGTCAAGACAGTGAATTCAATAGACCTTTTTTTTTCTTTCTTTCTTTTCAATCTCGCACGAACGGTTATACAATACCGTGGTTATGAGTCCGGGCTCTTGTGTTAATTAACGCTCCATTCAGGGGATCACTTTGAATGTTTTGAGGTAAAAAAAAAAAGGAAGTGATTGCCTATTAGACTGGTGCTCAGGAAACGCACGCTTCCGCCCGGGCTCAGCTCGGAGAACCTTTCTAATGGCCCAGGGATTTTGGTGCACTTAATATATCTTTTTATTTATTTATTTTTTAAACAAAGGAGAAATGGTTCATTTGCTACCTCATTCACTGGTCCCCGAGTCGCGGGGAAAATCAAAGAGTGCAAAAGCAAATTCCCGCTAACAGCAAATCTTTGGTTGTCACCTCTTTTTTTTTTTTTCTCTAAAACTTCTCCTTTGCATTGAACGGCATTGTTTAGTCCTACCTGGGAAGTTTGACGCTGACAGTGTGGAAACAGGGATCCGCTAAGCAGGACCACGGCACCGCTAAAGCCAAAGTCATACGAAGCAACCCCGCCGTCAGCTCTACCCCCTCATCCCATCCTTTTGAGGTGACGGCGTGCGTTGTAACTCAGAGACGGGCCCGCAGAACCGTCGTCTCCATCATCAGGGAAGGGGTTCCATTTGTGTGACCCAGCAGAGATCCATGACCGATCTCACACTCCACTTTGGGGTTCTCCTTAACCTCCCCTCTCTACCGCTAGCAGCGTCTGCGTCTGTAAGTAGCGTATGGCAGGCTGTGTGAGGAACACCGCACCCCTGCCTCGCAGCGCAGCCCGTTTTATCACGGAGCTCCACTCTGGCGTCAGTAATTACACACGGAGAGTATTTCACAGAGATAAATCTACTGGCAGCTTTTATCTTGTAGCGCCACAGCATATTCCACTAAGATAACAAAAGGGATTTTGCGCGTGCACGGGCACGTGTGTGTTTGACTCGGGCTGGCGTTCTATTTAAAGCGGGAAGTGTGTTCCAGCATGTGTTGATGTGTGTGTGTGTGTGTGTGTGTGTGTGTGTGTCTATATGTTGCAGAGAGAGTGCGTGTGTGTGTGTGTGTGTGTGTGTGTGTGTGTGTGTGTGTGTGTGTGTGTGTGTGTGTGTGTGTGTGTGTGTGTTGCAGGCAGGCTGAGAGAGAGAGAGAGAGAGAGAGAGAGAGAGAGAGAGTCTATGTTGCAGCCAGAGAGAGGGAAAGAGTGTGTATGTGTGTGAGTGTGTGTGTGAGTGTGATGGCGAGGGGAAGATAAATGGTCTTTTTGTGTCCTCTCTGCCGTGGAACAGTGGATCAAATGTGCTGATTTGCCAAATGAAAGACAAAAAGTGTTTGCCAGTGCTAGGCGAGCCGTGTCTAGCTGACAGAATACAGCTGCTGTGAGGCATTTCAGTTTGGCTAACCAGCGCCTGGAGATGCTAATCCTCCAAGGAGTTCTCTCCCGTGAACACAGCGACACCGCGCTATCCCCGTTAGCTTGTTAGAATCCACTTCAGTGACCAACTGTTAGCTCATTGTCTAGCTTTGAGAAGAAGAAGAAGAAGAAGAAGAAGAAGAAGAAGTAGAAGAAGAAGAGCAATGTGTCCCTGCGGTGTTTTCTCTGTCTGACTGTGTGTCGCTTTCAACATGACATTTTCACAGTCAATGTGATGGTGTTTGTCCATGTGTTTTCTAAATACTGTGCGTGTGTGTGTGTGTGTGTTGCAGCTGTACGGTAAGCTGCGCTGTGACGACCAGCCGTTGTCGGAGCACATGGAGCAGCTGCTGGGGGAGCTCGGGGGAGAGATGGAGGAGGGGGAAGGGGACCCCGCCGTCGACGACGACGACTACGAGCCTTCTAGCGACGAAGACGAGGAAGAAGCACCCATGGAACACTGACACGTCTCCGATAACCCCCCCCCCCCCTCTCTCTCTCTCTCCCTGCCCCCTCTTCATGCTCTGAAGTGCCTTTCTTCTTGTTTCTGCCCTCCTCCCCAGTGTATGTTGTTACTCTGCCTTGGCTCCCTACAAAAGGGGCCAGATATGCCCACGCGTGAAAGGAATGGAATTAAAACGGCCACTCAACTCTTCTCGTCTCTCGCCTCTCTGTTGTTTGTCGAAATTGCTTTACACACTCGAGAGCCTCTGCTTATCCCAGTGATTGAGGTTGATTAAGCGATGAGCTGTTTTGTTTTTTTTACCCGCCGAGCTCTGCCCTCTTTCGAGGCTGAGAGAAACGAGAACACTCGTGAATAACTCCAAACCCCCCCCCCCCCTCCCCCCCGCCACCAGCACCACCCACGCGTAGATGACATGCAGACATAAATTCACACACACACACAAAAACGAACGACAGCAACCTCTCTGTCTCCTGTCACGGAGCGGCCCGGTAGGGGAGGGAGCTCCTGTTCCAGGGAGTCTAGGGTCAGCCAGGCACAAAGCCGCACTATGCAGCCATTTCAGCTCGGTGTGTTATTGACGAGTCGCTGTCAGAGCTTAATCACCGGGTGGTTAAATATAAAATACTGAGCGTGTGAATGGAGGCTGTGACGGACATGGTGGGTGCTGACTGGGATGTGCTGCTCCTCGCTAGCTGCTGGCCAACTGTGGCCTTACACACACACACACACGTACACGCACATTGACGCAGAGACAGGTGGACGGTGTTGACAAAGACATGTTGGTTTTTCAATTTACGGAGCTGTTTCGCAATGTAGAGTCCGATGTGCGCCGTCTTTAGTTTTTTTTTGTTCCGCCTGTGGTTTTGTGTGTGAGATTCCCATTAGTGCTCTATGTGGGGACGCAATGACACACACTCAGCGGGGCTCCTCCCAGACGGGCCACGCCAGTCAGCAAACACAACGCACCACAGGCACTCGTCGCTCGCATGTCTCTTTGAAGAATTCCCTGAGCTGTAAACGGGAACGTTATCGGAGATGTCTGTTCTGATAGAGACCCGGCTGCAGGGAGAAAAGGCCTTTTTGGGAATACTTTGTTAATGTGTGAGAGAGAGAGAGAGAGAGAGAGAGAGAGAAAGGAACGTAGATAAGGTTTAGATGAGTTATCTACATCTGGAAGACACACACATTACCATGGGATGTAGCAGGCGGATGTGATGTGAGCAGGAGTTTGTTTTTGTTGGGTTTTGAGGTCTGAGAAGGAGGGCTTGATGGTGTATGATAATTTGATGGAAGATAATTTGGTCTGGAGCAATTCTGTCACGTTCCATTTGCACCCCAGCGGTGTGGTGCATGGTTGTGTAACATGCCTCTGTGTGCTGGTGTGTGTGTGTGGCTCTGGTTTAGTCCCTGCGTTTAGGGTGTGTGTGTGTGTGTGTGTGCACGCGCAGGTTGACTGCAGTGCTGTGTGATGAATGTCCACGGGGTAGTGTGTGCTAGTGGTCAAGCTGTGTTGGTTATTCTGGGATGTTCCGGTGTGTGTGTGTGTGTGTGTGTGTGTGTGTGTGTGTGTGTGTGAAAACTGCCTTTGGCCATTGACGACCCCCTAGCTCTCCTTCTACTGCAGATCAGCTCGTGTTTTCTTTGAGCTGGAGATCAGTGTTTTGGCAGTGAGGGTCATTTCACCTCTTCCTAAAGGTTGAAGGTCAGACACCTCTCACCAACATGATGTTGAGGCGGGCTGATAGTCATAGTTTCTGACACTGGTCTTTTTTTAGCAATGCCCTCCAGTGTGGTGCTGTATTCATTAAATGTGTGCGCCTGTTTCCCTCTGGAGAAATACTTTCTATCTCCACGGGAACCAGCCCATAATTAATCTGTGCGCGTGTGTTGTATGTTTTAATAATCGACTGTAATGAGATGATCTGAGGGGGGAATAATCCCGGATTAACAGATTAAAAATGCCTGTGTTGTCATAACAACACCCTGATTGGGATTTAGCATCCTAACGCACTGACAAACACACACACACACACACACACACACACGCACGCTGACACACACAGTCACACACAGACGCACGCAGTGGTTTTGGTGTTCTCCAGAGTGAGGTGGTTGTGTGTGTGTGTGTGTGCGTGTGTAGCGCAGCGTGCGTACGTATCGTCGATTTAATTAGAGAGTTAAACAGGTCGTCTCTCTGTGGGGATTAAGGAGGAAATTAACAGAATCTGGAGAATTTCAACTTGAAACCAAATAAACGGAAACAGGAGGGGGGTGATCAAGGCTCTGAGTTTAATAGACTCTCTCTCAATCACACACACACACACACACACGTCTCTTGTCTTTGCACTGAGCTTTCATGCACACATTTCTGAAAGGGCCCTTCAAGGTCCTGTGGTGTGTGTCGTTTGCGACTAAACTCTTGTTTCATATTTCCATTCAACCTCTACTTGACGTAATGTACTGCTGCTGTTCTAGTTTTCTCCTGGCTAATAGTCAGACCACCAGTGAGGTGGAACGCAGCTCAGCACTATACCGTAAGTGCCACTCTAGTTGAACGTACATTTGCTCGAACTATGACCCCTAACACACACTTCCTGTAGCGTCGTAAAACTTTCTTCTGTGTGTTGTGTGTGTGTTGTGTGTGTGTGTGTGTGTGTGAGAGAGAGAGAGACGGGGGAAGTGAGACGGAGCAGAAGGAGATATGGGGCTGATGCTGATGGATGGACGTGAGCACTTCCTTAGTGGTGATTAGGGAGAGCCGCTGATGGCTTTGTGGAGCTGGATAGAGTCGTTAAGGCGTGATTTATTCACTGACATAGTTTGCTGGACCGGAGACGGGAGATTTACGTTGGCCCATGACAGTGGAACAAGAGATGACAAGACATGGAACTATTTACATAATTAAACATAATATTTGTGACAGATTTTAATGAAACACTTTGCGAACAAAAGTTGTCGGGGCTAGTGTCAGGCCCCCCCCTTGCAGTTGTCAATACGACCATGCTATTTTGGGATAGTGAATTCTGTAGAAACTCATTAAGTCTCATAATTGACTCTCAGGAATGAAATGACATTCAATATTGATCTTCATTCTGTCAATAACTCTGCCTCACACACTCTGCTTTCAGCGAGAGGAGTGTGTGTGTGTGTGTGTGTGTGTGTTTCTGAGAGAAATAGAGAGAGATACAGTTGAGACAATAAGTACTTATCTTTAGCGGGAACATCTGCTTCTCAGAGATGGCATTAGCTGCGAATTAGCCACGCTGCCTTCCTGCTAATGCCCTCAGTCAGGTGTGTGTAGGTGTATAAGCCGGGTGTGTTTGTCCGTGTGTGTGGCTACGGCACGTAGGGATGGATAAACAGGACACTGTCTGATAGCGTCATGTCCTTAGGCCACGGTACCTAGCATTTCAAGTACGTTAACTAAGCCTGGTACCATATGTCTCCTTTGAACGCTCTCCCTAGTCAAAAAGGTGTCCCAAATGGATCTGTGTTCCCTCCTGACGGGTTGGATCCTCATGGCTCCTTTCCAGTTGTTTCACACCTCTAAGGTGCGACGTGTTACATAGACACAGCGTTGTATTATTACTACACTGGCTTCAGGTTTTGAGCCAGGACACCGAATCGGTTTGAAATGCATGCAGCCGTATCTCCTCTCCCGTCCCCGGCGTCCCGCTGCCCGACCCGTGGCAAGTCCCTCCTTTCACCTTTTAGACGTTCCTCTCTCCCCCCCCCCCCCCCCCCCCACAGCACTCCTTCTGCTTTTCTCCCTCAGAAACGGCCCGGTCCCTGCGCCATGGAAATGACTTGCCTCGGTGAGTGTGCTGAGAATAGCAGACAATCTGTTGCTCAAATGGCCACGGAAATGTTCCCGGTAGGGGGGGGGGGGGGCGCGGAGTGCCAGCAGCCGTTCCCAAAGAAACGAGCTCAGGCTCTTCTTGTCTGCCATGGCAGGGATCTCTGCTCCGTGCCTCTGAATGCCGCAGAAATCCCCGGGCCCCCCTTTCCGGAGAAGGGGAGCGGAGCGGCGTGCTGCCGCGGGTCCCTTTTGAGGTGGTAATGCTGCAGAGGGTGTACTGTACGTTAGGGGGAGGAGGGCGGGGGCTGAACGGGAGACGGCTCAGAGACCCTCTGAAAGAGAGAATGAGATGGAAGGGGGGAGAGGGGATGTGGGTGTGGGGGTGGGGGGGGGGGTTGGTGTTAGGAGAGGCGAGGAAGAGTAAAGGGTCTTTTTAGACTTCAGAGGTGCAGGGGACAAAGACAAGTCATTCCCCAAGGGGTGCAAGCAGGGCCATCCCGGGCAAAGATGAAGGAGGAGGGAGAGAGAGAGGAGGAGGGAGAGGGAGATGGAGATGAAGAGGAGTGGGGGAACGAGTGAAGGAGAAAGAAAAGGAGCAGGGCGTCTCTCTGTCACGGCCCCCTGCAATTGGCCCATGGATCACCTCTGTAGCCTGGAGGGGCCCGTTCCTGCCCAATCCACTTCACGGCCCCGATCCGACACTCCCAGTTAGTGCCAGGATGAGTGATCCTGCTCCGGCCCTGCCCCGCCCCAGCGCCTGGCTCCCTGTGACTGGCTGTGTGTTTGACTGAGTGCCGGTTTTACTTTTTATACCTCATTAAGCCATGGAGCCATTGGCTGAGGAAACAGCTTATTCTGGATCATAAATCACCACACACTTTCACACGCGCGCTCTCGGGCTCCGAGAAGCACGCACACACACACACACACACACACACACACACAAAGAAAAACAGCAAGCACACCGTAGGCTGAGTCGCAGGGCTTTGATAACGATTTAATCAGTCACTGACAGACGACAGGAAGTCCAGTGACATCATGATGAAGAATGGGTTCCTCCCATGTGGCTCCTGTGTGTGTGTGTGTGTGTGTGTGTGTGTGTGTGTGTGTGTGTGTGTGTGTGTGTGTGTGTGTGTGTAAGTCGGGGACGGAGGGTTACTTCAAACTGTGGCAATGCGTCTAAAGTTCCAGACTTTTGTGAAGTGGCTTCGTAAATGAGATTGAACAGAAGTTATCGAGCTATATTTATCAAGCCTTCCTCTGCTCTCCTGTTCCAACGGAGATACCCTCTCCTCCCCCTGACTTCCCCCACTCCTATCTCTCCAATTCCCTCTCTCGCCCGATCTCCACCTCCCCCCTCCTTTTATTTCCCCTTTTCTCTCTCTCTCTCTGTCTCTCTCTCTCTCTCTCTCTCTCTCTCTCTCTCTCTCTCCCTCCAGCTCCAGAGACATAGGTTTTTCTCGTTTCTTAGGTAGCGTGGTGGTGTGTCGTTGATGACGCGAGGATGACGTGGGTGTGTGTGTGTGTGTGTGTGTGTGTGTGTGTGTGTGTGTGTGTGTGTGTGTGTGTGTGTGTGTGTGTGTGTGTGTGTGTGTGTGTGTGTGTGTGTGTGTGTGTGCGTGCGCGTGCGCATGCTTCTGTCAGCATCGTGTGTATTTCTGCCTGCGGTGTGTGTGTTTTTTTGTTGTTGTATTTCGGTGCACACGAGGAGTAGAGGAGAGAATCGAGGGCAAACGAGCGTGGGATGATTTCGTAACATCCTCTAATGATCGCTGCTCTGAATACCGGTCGCAGCGCGTTTTAAGTGACTGTGCATCAAACTCTGAGATGAGAGCAAAGCAGTGAGGGAAGGGTGTGTGTGTGTGTGTGTGTGTGTAAAAATGTTTGTGCATACGAGGGTAAGATGAGAGGTTTGATGCCGTAACAGCTGCTAATTATTGCTGCTCCAAATTTCACTCAGTCTGTTTGATCTGCTTTCCTGTGGAGACCGATCGGGAATCACGTTAACACACACACACACACACACACTCTCTCTGTCACACACACAGGGGTCGTGGGGAGGAGAGAGGAGAATTGCGCTCTAATTATCCGAGTCGCTGCTTGTTTTGCTGGCCAGCTCCGCAGGACAGAAACACTCAAAGTGTACGGTGTGTGTGTGTGTGTGTGCGTGCCGCGCGCCACCCTTAACGGCGGCCTCCACTGATGTTGCAGGTCTCGGTCGCTCTGATATCACCAAGGGTAAATCAATCCACCTTCTCAAAGCGCTCTGGGACGTCTACTCGATAGGCCATCTGGAAGCTGTTGAGCGGAGCCTTCCCCGGGCCGAGGCAGCTGGAGCGACAGGCTGGTGGGAGCAGCACGTCACCGGGGCACGCCGCTGCTACTGCTGCTCCGGGGGCCGCCGCCTCCTCCTCCGTCCTCCCCACTGTATGCGCCAGCAGCAACTGTAAGTGGCGGAGCGCGGCCAGCGCCGGGCAGGAAGGCGCGGGGGGGGCGTCGTCGCACAGTGATCAGCTCGTTCGCCAGATAAAGTCAGCGAGATGTTACCACCTGCCTGTGAGGTGAATTGGCGAGCAGTGTGGCGCTCACAGTTGAGGAAATGTATTTGATGAAACAGTTTCGTGAGAGCGGGAGGGAATTGAAATTAGGGGGACACTCCAACACACATTGACGGACGGTTAATTTCACCTTTTTTTTTTTAATACTTCTCGTTAATCTACTGTCATTTAGTCACAGTCCAAATATTTACATTACAGAGGAAAGTCACGATACGATTACGGGCCTTTACAAATTGTCAGATATGAAATCAGCAGTTGCTTTCAACAAAATCCCTGGAACTCCCTCTGACTGACTGTGTGTGTGTGTGTGTGCGTGTGAGTGTGAGTGCGTGTGTGCGTGTGTGCGCGTGTGTGTGTGCGTGCGTGCGAGTGTGTGTGTGTGTGTGTGTGTGTGTGTGTAACAGAGAGTAGAGAGAATAGGTAGGTGCAGCACTTCTGCCGGTGCTCGTGGCTGTGGCTCTGTGTGATGCCCTCGCTCCTCGGTCTGCTAAAGTAGTGCCCGCGTTGAAAAAGGAGGCCTCTGACTCGGCTAACCTCCGTGAAATGGGGGTACGGGAGGCAGGCCTATATTTTTCTCTTTGTCCCCGGTCTCCGGGATGGAGAGCACTTCAAACGAGTCCTCGGTCTGTCTCCGAGTTCAGAGGCAAGGAGAAAGAGATGGGACAAAGCCTGCCAGTCTTTGAATAGCAGGTGCGTGGTCCTTTTTATATTCCGGCCCTGAATGAAGACGGTTGGAGACGCACAGGATCAAAGCGCCTTCGCTCACCGGCTGCAGCTACGCTGACAGCAGGCAGAATAAAAGAAACGGGGAAAAAACGAGCATTTTAAGTTTTTTTTTTTTTAAAAGGGCAGAACTCTGCTCTAAGTGTGCATGTGTTTGTGTGTCTGTTGGTGTGTTTGTGTGTCTGTTGGTGTGTGTGTGTGTGTGTGTGTGTGTGTGTTTCAGAGTGTGTGTGTGTGTGTGTGTGTGTGTGTGTGAGTGCATAAACCACGGCGTTCTGTCAAAGACAGTCGATGCTAATGCACCCCAGACAGCGGGGCTACACCGTGAGCAAGGAGTTCAGATGGGGGGGCTTTGATCAGAGCTCTGAAGGGTCTCCACAGCGCCGTGAGCTCGTCGTTCAGAGGGACGCACCCCCTCACAGCGCTTTCTGCTGGAACCGCAGCGGCCACACGCAGCTCACCAGAGGCTGGGGGTCCAGGGGGCGCAGGCCGAGCGGAGAGAGGGGCGTGAGAGGACCCGTGGGGAGGGGAGGGGACGGGGGGAGCAGAGGGAGGGGCGGGTGGGAGAAGAAAATGGAGGGGAAAAGGGACGACAGGGAGAAGGGAGCGAAGTGGGGGTGCGCTAGGGGAGGGTGGAGCTGGGGGAGGGGGTGAGGCAAGTTGTCCGGGTGGGCAGGGAGAGTCGGGGAGGAAGAGGAGGAGGAGGAGGAGGAGGCCATGGAGAGGGCGGCGTGCTGTAGGAGGAAGTGATGGAGGCTGGGGAAGGGGTGTGGGGCGGGGGCAGGGGGCAGGCCCAGGACCCCCAGGGGGAGAGGCTGTGTGTAGGGGTCTGCCGGGCCGGTGGGTCCGGGGGTTGGTGGGGCCGGCGTCTGTGTGTACGAGAGTGGAGCGAGTGACGGTGGGTGGAGGGGGTGTGTTTGTTCCGCTGGGGGGCGGTGCATGCAGGGAGGGTGGGTGCACAGTTGGTCCGGGGGTGTCTGGGTGTGTGTGCTGTGCGGGGGGGTCTCCTCCCTGTCTGGTGACCGCTCCAGCAGCCTCTGCATGTGCTCCCTGGCCTGCTCCTGGAGGAGGCGGTACTTGTCCATCTCCTCGGCGCTGAAGCTGATCCCCGATTGGTCCGCTGAGCCAGCTGCCTGTCCGTGGGTTGGTCCCTCGAGCTGTCCATCTCCAGGCCTGTGCTGGGGCGTCTGGGGGGCGGGAGAGCAGCCGAGGTCGGAGCCGACCAGCTCGTGTTGACCCGGGGTGACGGCTCCACCTTCTCCTCCTCCCCCCTTCCCCTCCTCTCTCCCTCCCTCCTGTGCCTGGCTCTTCCGGACTCTCCTCTGGTAGGCGGGCAGCTTGCCTATCAGTGGGAGGTGCCGGGCTCTGGGCTTGGTCTGCTGTGGAGCCCTGCTGGGGGACTGGCCCGGGGGTTCAGGGGTCGTAGGGCAGGGGTCAGGAGGCTGTAGTCGTGGGAGAGAGGCGGGGCCGTGGGGAGGCGGCGGCGTCGGGGCTCTTATTCGGACGGGAACGTGCTCAGTGTTCAGGGGAGGTGTGCGTCGAGCCAGGGGTCGGGAGGTAGGCGATTTACCCGAGGTCTGGTGGTCTGTCTCTGGGGGGAACGAGAGCACGACGGCCCCCTGCCGGCCCCCACACGGAGGCGTGCGGGCGCTGCCTGTCCCCCGGTCCAGGGTGCACGCTGAGCGGGCGCTGTCCCTGCTCCACTCCCCGCTCCGCTCCAGCCCGCTGGGGGTGCTGCTGCCGGAGCTGCAGGAGGTCGGGCTGAGGGGCCTCCTAGCCGGGGCGTCGGGCGCGCAGTGCGGGCTGTGAGCGTAGCGGCTCCCCCACCACGCCTCGGGGCTGGAGCGTCGGCTGCTCCCCCACCTCCACAGCCCTCTGCTCTCCCCCGGGCCCGCCGAGCCCCTGTGGCACCCCCGCTCCTCCCAGCTGTCGCTGCTGCCCCAGGTCCACCTGTCCCAGTCCACGTCCTCCGTGCTCTGATGCCTGGTCCTGTGGTGCCGGGGGCTGTGTCTCCCCGCTGCCTGGTCCCACGGCAGAGCCCTGGTCCTGGGCCTGGATTCAGCTCTGCCCCAGCCCGCTCCGGGGAGGCTTCCTCTCATCCACTCCCACTGGCCCGTTTCAATGACCTGCCTCCCTCCGTCCCTGCTCTCTCCATCCCCGCCTCCCGTCTCTCTCCTCTTTGTCTCATCCCCGGCCCAGTGGAGCTCCGAGCTCTTCCTCTTCCTGCTGAAGTCCTTCCTGTCCCCGCGGGGGGGTTTTCGCTCCCTCGCCGGGCTGCCACTCGGGCTGTTGTCAGGGTAACAGCAGTCCAGGAAGGCCCCGGGGTTGCCATGGTGAGCCCTTCCCCAGGACAGCTTTGTGTCGTCCTGCGCCGCGCGGGGGGACGTCCAGGGAAAGGTCAGCGCGTCCCCCAGCCTTTGTCTCTGTGCCAGGCGTCGCCTCAGCGTGGTGCCCGCCCCGCGGGGCCGGGGCTCTGGGCTGGGACTCGGCGGAGGCACCCTCTCCCCAGCCTCCGACTCCCACCTCTCCGCCCCCACACTCCCCCCCTCTCTCCTCCTCCTCCCCCTCCTCCTCCTCCTCCTCCTCCTCCTCCTCCCCCCGGCCCTCTCCCCTCTGCTGGGCCGGGGGCCGGCGGACGCTGAGACGGAGGTGACGACACTCCTCACTCGGCGGGGCGTGGCCGTCACGGACGTCTTCTCCCGCGCGCCTTTCTTCCTCTCCGCCGGCCCGCCCTTCTCGACGCTGTCGCTCCTCTCCCCCTGTGACACGCCGGGACCGCCCACGGACTGCATCCCCCGGCACACACACGCCGGGCGGGCCTCGCTCACACACCTAGATGGGCTGCGGGCGCGGGTGACAGCCTCTAATTTACGGCTCGGGGCTTTGACAGCTTTCTCCCGGCTGCCGCTCGCGGCCCCTAATCTGACGCCCCGCTGACGGGGCGAGGCGGCGCCGCCGACGCCGTTGTCACGGCGACCCAGGTCGGTCGTCGGGGAGACGGTGGCGGAGGCTGTCCCCTCGCCGGGCTGGGTGCGCTCGCTCTGTGATCGCTGAAGGGATGATGAACGACTGCTGCCGAGCGGAGCCAGGTGGGCCTGCGTCGGCGCTTTGGCAGGAGACGAGAACGGCGTCTCCTCCTCCTCCTCCTCCCCCTCCCCCTCCCCCTCCTGTCTGGAGCCTTCGTCCTTATCCTCTGCCCGCTCCTCCTTATCCTCCGCCTGCTCCTCCGCCTGGCCAGCCGTCTGGGTCTCCTCTGAGAGCGCAGGTGAAGCAGGAGTGTTGGGCTCCTCGGGCACAGGCAGCCAGTGCTCCCCGGCCTCCTCTCTCTCTGCCCCGGGGAGGTGGCGAGCAGGAGCCCCGGGCCGGGGGGAGCGGAGGAGAGGGTTGCAGCTGTAGGAGAGCTGCGGCTGGGCCTGGGTGTAGCGCAGGAGGCCCGCGGGCCAGCTGAGACTGGTGCAGCCGTCCCGGCCCGTCACACACACTCTGCCCTCGTCCCGGCCCGTCACACACACTCTGCCCTCGTCCCGGCCCTCCAGCTCCCCCGCTGCGCTAGGCGTGGGACAGGGAGGGTTAGTGGAGCCCTGGCTGGGGGAGGGAGAGGACGAGGAGGGGGAAGGAGAAGGGTCCTCCCCCGTCTCCTCTGGCTGTCGCGGGGTGGGCCGGTCCTCCTGGTTGGTGGGCACCGGGGGCGTGGCAGCCGTGTCGCCTGACTCCAGCCGTGCCCCCCGCTCCCTCTCTCTGATCTCTGCGTAGATCTCCTCCCACCCTCCCTTCCTCCTCTGCCTCTCCTTCTCCCTCTCCTCCTCGTCGTGGTCCGAGAAGACGGAGGCGGACGGCTCCAGGCGGGGCCCCCTGCGGGAGAAGCAGAAGGACACCCCCGCCCGGATCCCGTCCCGGCCCTTCCCAGGGAGAGGGGGCTGGGGGGGAAGGCTCAGGCCAGCCTGGGGGTCGGAGGCTGGAGGCCGCTCCGTGGAGGTGCCCCCCAGGGCTGGGGGTGCGGGGTCCACTGCAGGTAGAGGTAGGCTCAGGCTGGGCCGGGCTGCCAGAAGGGCCTGGGCGTTGGTGGCGGGTCCCTGCTTGTCGTCAGGGCTGGGTTCCCTGTGCTCCCAGTCTCTCCCCTGGTGCTGGTGCTCCGCTCTGCCTCCTCTGGATGGGCCTCCGTAGCCGCAAGCACTGCCTGGAACTCTGCAGCACGAAGGGGTGGGGGGCAGGGGGTGGAGGGGGGGTGACAGCATACACACAGTACTGTTACATTATATAAGTAGGGAGCCATTCAAGAGCGTGTATCGGCGCACATCTGCCATGACGAAAGCAGATAAAGCATCCAGCAGGCCCCCCTCGGGCTTATCGGTTAGTGTTCATTTTTAATGCAATTCACATGATCCCCTGTTTAGGGAGGCATGCTCCATTGCACATAATTGGAGGGATCTTGATGATGAGGTGCTATGATGTTTTTATGCCAATTGTTTGGATTGTCTCAGCTTTGGGGAAGCTGAGAGCACATTTTCCACTGAGCAATTTAAAAAAAATGTTTTTTATAAATATATATATATATATATATTTTTGCTTTAGCGTTTATTTCCTGTCTAAGCTCCTTCCCCAGGGCACACACACACACACACACACACACACACACACACACACTCGTACCTAGAGGCACACCTACACGCACATATAGGTACATACGTATAAACATTGGATCAAACACACACACACATACACACACACACACACACACACACAGAGAAGCCCAGCTCCACACAGGCACACACATGTGCATACTAGGAAACAGTGGACCAAACCTGTGAGTCTGCTGCTGCAGCTGAGCCAGCTGGTGCAGACGTCGGAGGGCTCTCTCCTGCTTGCGCTGGTCCTTCCATGACTTAGAGGACACGTTACGGGCAAACTCCCTCTGTTTCAGCTCCTTCAGCCTCTATAGGGGAGAGAGCGAGGGAGAGAGACGGAAATGAAGAGGGAAAGAGAGAGGGCAGGGAGAAGGAGAAAGAGGTGGGCGATTACTTTAGCGTGTTTAACTTCCTCCCCTCAGCGCTCCCCAGGCAGCTGTCGTTCAGACACTGCACACATCCATCAACAGAACTCGCAGCTGCTCTCCTCTCCTCTCCTCTCCTCTCCTCTCCTCTCCGGTCCCATCTCCAGCACCCGGCCCCAGACACAGAGACAATCAGGGTGCGGGGGTGGGGGGGGTACACAGGGATGCAGAGAGGAGAGGAGTCGGTTGATTCTCGCTGAGGAGACACCCAGAGCAGCGCTGCACACGGATCACAGCGGGAGAGGAGCGCACTGACACCATGCAGACAACTAATGGAGACGAATGTTCTCTGTGAGCCGGGGACACACACACACACACACACACACACACACACACACACACACATACCACCCCACCGCCCTGCCCTCCTTTTGGGCATGCCTCCATCTCTCCAGAAGCCCTGAGACGTGGCGGGCCACTCTACCGACAGCCCCGGGGAGACGGACGGGCCCTCTAAACAGAAGAGTCGTGGTCGCATAGCGCATGGAGGCCGCTGATCTAATGACACTGACTGGCGGGGCGGGGAAGCGGGGAGGCGCAGACGTATTGATTTGTTTGGACCGGGGGGAAGAGAGAGAGAGAGAGAGAGAGAGAGAGAGAGAGAGAGAGAGAGAGAGAGAGAGAGAGAGAGAGGGGGAGCCACGGGGGGAGAGTGGCCTCGGGGGGAGAGCAGAGCTGCCTTGGTGAGCACAGCCCCAGCTCAGCCACCGACGATCAGACGCATCATAACGCACGGAGACCACGTCTGACAGCCTGATGAACAAAGCCTCTCCCATTTAGAGAGTAAAAGAAGTGTGTGTGTGTGTGTTTACTCTGCAGCACAGTGCTCTGATACATAGAGCTGTCTGAGCTAACAGGTGTATCTGCATTGTCATCACGGCACACATAAGCCAACGTCAAAGGTGGTTGTGTGTCTGTGTTGCTGCGCCATTGTGCATTCATGAGCGTGAAACTACGTGTTTGTCTGTGTATGCGTGTTCAACTGCCAGCAGTATAATGTATGCAAATGTCTCTGTGAGCGTCTGGTGTGTGTGTGTGTGTGTGTGTGTAAGTGTGTGTGTGTGTGCGTGTGTGTGCGTGCGTGCGTGCGTGCGTGCGCGTGTGTGTGTGTGTGTGTGTGTGTGTGTGTGTGAAACACTACACTCCTCCATCTGTCTGCACCCTCAGGTGAAGCAATGATTCATGTCTCAGGTTTTCTCCTGCGCCGTGCTCCTCCTCTCTCACACACACACAGAGAGAGAGACCCACTCTGCCTCCTTCCACGCCTGGCAGATGTGAGAGCGCGAGCTGGCCCCAGCTAAGGAGGGACTGACGGGGCGTGGGACGGCCTCCCAGATGCTGGGGTACCCCCCCCCCCCCCCCCCCCCCCCTGCCCCACTCGGTCAACGGACAGCTGCCAGGCGTGATCCAAGGCTTACCCGGCGAATCAACTGATCATCTGTTGTTTACATTGCGCGCCCAAGTTAGCGTCACGTGCCCAGGATTACAGCATCCTTGCACTTTAAATGAAGTTACACGATTAAGTCACAGTTTAGACACACAGACACACACACACACACACACACACACACACACACGCTGGCAGCAGATTACATCAAGTCCATCAGATTCATTTGCAGCAAAGATCCTCTCTCTTCCCCCGTCTCCATTTCCCTCTATCTCTTCCTCTGACGCTCTCCTAAACACACAAAGACCCACGCACGCACACACACGCACACACACACGTACACACACACACACACGCGCGCACACACACCTCACATAGGCGTTGACAGTCGTCAGGTTAATCTCTTCTGAGTCTTACACAAGCGGGTGTCATTTTGTCTCATCATTCAATGCTTAACATCCCACTGTCAGTAGAAAGCTTTGATGTGTACTGCTGGAGTGTGTGTGTGTGTGTGTGTCGGTTGTCTGTCATTTTGGGCAACACATGCGCCTGTGTGTACGTGCGCACGTTTGAACGTTTGCCTTTGTGTGTTAAGACACCGTGGTGCTAGAGTGTGTGTGTGTGTGTGTGTGTGTGTGTGTGTGTGTGTGTGTGTGTGTGTGTGTGTGTGTGTGTGTGTGTGTGTGTGTGTGTGTGTGTGTGTGTGTGTGTGTCTGTGTGTGTGTGTGTGTGTTTGTGCGTGTGCATGCGTGCGTGTGTGTGTGTGTGCGTACAGTAAGGCGCTTTGAGGCACTTTGATGCCAAACTCGGTCTGTGGGAAATATTAATCATTCTCCTGCAGAGGGGAATACATTATGAACGGGGCCGCACCAGAGGAGCAGGGAAGATCAGAGTAGATGGAGCTGACACAGAGGAGGAGGGAGGGAGGGAGGCGTGGACAGCTCCTCCTCCTCCACGATCCCCTGACCCCCCCCCCCTCCCCCGACTCCAGTAACCACTGCACCTCCTCTGGTCCGTGGCGAGAGGAGGCCCGGGAGCGGGCGGATTCCAGGCGCCGGGCTCGTCCGAGTGGACCTGGCACTTGGCGTCCCAGTGATGTCGCAGGCTCTGTGTGTCTGTCTGTGCAGAGAGGCTCCTCTCGCTGTCATACAGCAGGGAACCCCCCCCCAGTGCTGTGGAGCGGGTCGGCCGGTCTGTCAGCCCGGGCTGGAAGGCAAATCCAAAGGCGTCTCGTTCTTTATTTCACGTCTCCACAGAGGCTGGTGTACAGAGAGGGAAGTGGGTACTTCAGGAGAAGAGACGTAACTGCAGTAGGTTTCCCATGTGCACATGAATGTCAGTGTTCCATATAGTG
>JAPMUY010003747.1:0-107354 GCA_026901105.3 Galaxias olidus
ATGTAGACTTGGTCAAGACAACCTGGTGAAGTTCAAACAGAGCATCAGAATGGGGGAAGAAAGGTGATTTAAGTGACTTTGAACGTGACATGGTTGTTGGTGCCAGACGGGCTGGTCTTGAGTATTTCAGAAACTGCTGACCTACTGGGATTTTCACGCACAACCATCTCTAGGGTTTTCAGAGAATGGTCCGAAAAAGAGAAAATATCTAGTGAGCGGCAGTTCTCTGGGCCAAAATGCCTTGTTGATGCCAGAGGTCAGAGGAGAATGGCCAGACTGGTTCAAGATGATAGAAAGGCAACAGTAACTCAAATAACCACTTGTTACAACCAAGGTATGCAGAAGACCATCTCTGAATGCACAACATGTCGAATCTTGAAGCAGATGGGCTACAGCAGCAGAAGACCACACCGGGAGCCACTCCTGTCAGCTAAGAACAGGAAACTGAGGCTACAATTCACACGGGCTCACCAAAATTGGACAATAGAAGATTGGAAAAATGTTGCCTGGTCTGATGAGTCTCAATTTCTGCTGTGACATTCAGACGATAGGGTCAGAATTTGGCGTAAACAAAATGAAAGTATGGATCCGTCCTGCCTTATATCAACGGTTCAGGCTGGTGGTGGTGGTGTAATGGTGTGGGGGATATTTTCTTGGCATACTTTGGGCCCCTTAGTACCAATGGAGCATCGTTTAAACGCCACAGCCTACCTGAGTATTGTTGCTGACCATGTCCATCCCTTTATGACCACAGTGTACCCATCTTCTGATGGCTACTTCCAGCAGGATAACCTGCCATGTCACAAAGCTCAACTCATCTCAAACTGTTTTCTTGAACATGACAATGAGTTCACTGTACTCAAATGGCCTCCACAGTCACCAGATCTCAATCCAATAGAGCACCTTTGGGATGTGGTGGAACGAGAGATTCGCATCATGGTTGTGCAGCCGACAAATCTGCAGCAAATGAGTGATGCTATCATGTCAATATGGACCAAAATCTCTGAGGAATGTTTCCAGCACCTTGTCGAGTCTATGCCACGAAGAATTAAGGCAGTTCTGAAGGCAAAAGGGGGTCCAACCCGGTACTAGCAAGGTGTACCTAATAAAGTGGCCAGTGAGTGGATGTATGTGTGTGTATATATATATATATATATATATATATATATATATATATATATATATATATATATATATATATATATATATATATATATATATATATATACACAGTACTGTGCATAAGTTTTAGGCAGGGGATGCTGTTTTGAAGGCGATAGGTTCTCAAACCAAATGTTGATTTGATACAGATTTGCTTTTCCCTCACTTTGTATTTTATGAATTGTTAAAAAAATAAACAATTAACGTTTATCCTTTTATGTTTTTTTTTTGTTCTAACTTTCAAGACATCACACCTGCCTAAAACTTTTGCACAGTATATATATATATATATATATATATATATATATATATATATATATATATATATATATATATATTGAAAAGTCTATGTATTAGACCTGAAATTTGTGAATGTACAAACTAATACCAAAAAAATATGTGGGTTTTGGCTAGGGTGACCTTTTCTCTGATGCACCAAAGCTTCCTCTGCATGAAGAAACAACTGAAGTCAGCAGTCAAACCTCAGGTAAGATAGTCTGGATAGCAATTAGTAAGACCAAACTTCTCGCTCTTACTTGTTATTTTAAGTACATCCTGCAAACAGTCTTTTGGGCTGGTAATGCTTACCTCTTTCAATTGATTGTTAATTTCAGTCGGCGTTAAAACAATTGTGTGGTTGTTATTTTTGCTAAATTCTAGAACCTTCACAACCTGCTCAGACTGTTTCAGGTGATGTCTCCACATTGCCAGACAAGAAACCAATAACACCAAGAGCATAATATAGATTGGTTAGGCATTGCTTACAGTCAGAAACTCTTTGATAACTATCCTTAAGATCTTAAAATACAATAGGATGTGATAGAACTTTATTGACACAAAGGGAAATTAACTGATTGGTCAGTCAGAGTGAATAAAACTGAAACTGAATTGCTGAATCTGGCTTAGGAGAGATCAGTGTTAATGTATTTTAACCCAAAAACTGGCAATTCCTAAACACGCAGTGTTTTACGGTTTTCCTCTAAAAAGTGCATTGAACCTCACCTTAATGGTAACCCCCCTTAGCTTATGCAGTTTTGCGTGCTATAATAGGCCCCAATTCCTCAACTACGCTAAGAGACTAGTACGTAGTACCTCCAGGAGACCATTGGTTCGAGTTATCACAGGTAGTGGTGGCACAACCTCTTAGTGTGAGGAATTAGGTGTTGCTAGATTTTTTTAATACAATTAGCTAATGTACCTCAGCAGGGGTGGAAGGAGGGCCAGGAAGAAGACTCTTTGATCAATACATGGATAACTTTGTGGGCAGTAGTCAAAGTCCAGAAGTCCCAAAGTCCAAGTCTGGTAACTTAGTACTCATTATTTTTCTCTTTCACTGTCACTTATTTAATTATTTTATAAACATATTGTCTGGTTCTGTTTTTTCAGCTGGGCTGTTACAATCCAAATCCAGGAAGAATTTAAGTCTTTTTAGAGATGATGAAGATAATGACAAAAACTTGGATCTCTTCGGTGAAAAGTACATTGTTGCTCCCGCAGCTGTGATAAATGAAGAGGTGACTGAAGAGCAAGTCAAAGTCCCTGAAAAGAAGGTAACGACTAAAGCCCAAAGCAGGAAATAATCTATCATAATTTTTTTTTTTATTGACTCACTGCATAATTTTTTATTTGCTTTTCTTTGTTTAAAGTAAAGCTGCATTTTACTTGTTTGTTCGACAATGAAAACAAAATACATAGCTGGCAGCTGTATGTATTCGGTGTAACACTGTTGTCCGTTTTTTAGTGGAACTCACTTGGAATGTGTAGTACAATGTCCACATGTTGTATATAACTAGTTATTTCTATGTATCCAACAACCCTCTAACAGGAATGAGTCATCTAGTTTTTTTAAACAGACTAGTCCAGTGTTTCCAGCCTCACCATATCTTTGATGTATTCGACTACCAGGAAAATTATTTAGGTTAACTAATCAAGGGATTCATTTTCAAGCATCTGAATTCGTTATGCTAGTATTGGAACAGATAAACTCATTTGGTGTCAGCATTGGAGTGAGGATGATGGTACAAACACTGGTGTAATTTTGAGCCTTTTCAGCGGATATTCATTTTAGAACAGGAGTTGGGTTTAGGTGACATTATGAAAAACATGAGTCAATCAAAAAATTTTTTTTATTCCAATAAACTACGTCTACTATTATTAATAATTTACCACTATATTCGGTAATACAATATATATTTATACATATATTTATTATTCTCTTAATTATTATATTACAGCATATTATTGTACTCTAATAATAGGATAATTGTATCAAATATATTAATTCATGTGAATTACTTTATTATTGATAGTAAATATTGTAGAACAGAAGCCTACTCTACGAACCGAGGTAACTGGCTTACCCTGGTAAATTCGGCAGTAACGTTTTGACGTCGGGGGTAACTTCCCGATTAACCAATACTATAAATGGTGGGTAGGTTTTACACGAGGAATGTTGTCAAAGCAATTTACGCTCCATCTCTAAACTGCTCCGAGCAGTTTATGTTTGTAGTTAACTCTAAGCACTCTATAACGTTGTCATCGGGAAAATTGCGCTGCCTGCAGCGTTGTAAAACCGCTGAAGTGGACACAAATATTATGTGTTTGTCGGCAGTCATTTAGATCATTCAAAATTAACACTTGGTTTTACAACATATAGCCTGTGTTAATATATAGGCTATAAAGTTCTTGCCAATTAAAAGTTAGTGTCCAAAAAGTGTATCTTCTAACTAGAAAAACCTTTACTTTAACATAAAAAAGAATGTATAACAGCCTAATCTCAAATGCACTTTCCGCTGTGGTTACGGCTGATATGATTGTTAGGCTGTATGAACACAATGACATTCTGTGTGCTTTACGCCAGTGGTTCTCAACCTGGGTGAGTGATAATTTCTGGGGGTCGTCGGAAAGTTAGTTGTGTGAAAAAATTAAATAAAAATTAAGTTAAAAATTTTATATTATACTCGATTTTATTGATTTTATTTACCTGATTGTTCTGGGGGGTTGCGACTCAAAAAGGTTGAGAACCACTGCTTTAGGGCATGTGTAGGCTATAATTTAATAGCCTAATACTAATTGTTTTCACATCTTAGATGTACACTGCTCAAAATATTTAAGGAACACTTTTTAATCAGAGTATTGCATCAAGTCAATTAAACTTCTGGGATATTGATCTGGTCAGTTAAGTAGCAGAGGGGGTTGTTAATTAGTTTCAGCTGCTTTGGTGTTAATGAAATTAACAACAGGTGCACTAGAGGGGCAACAATGAGACGACCCCCAAAACAGAAATGGTTTTCCAGGTGGAGGCCACTGACATTTTTTCCCTCATCTTTTCCGACTGTTTTTCACTAGTTTTGCATTTGGCTAGGGTCAGTGTTACTACTGGTAGCATGAGGCGATACCTGGACCCTACAGAGGTTGCACAGGCAGTCCAACTCCTCCAGGATGGCACATCAATACGTGCCATTGCCAGAAGGTTTGCTGTGTCTCCCAGCACACTGATTTCATGAGGGTGGCCTTAGGGCCCGACGTCCTCTAGTGGGCCCTGTGCTCACTGCCCGGCACCGTGGAGCTCGATTGGCATTTGCCATAGAACACCAGAATTGGCAGGTCCGCCACTGGCACCCTGTGCTTTTCACAAATGAGAGCAGGTTCACCCTGAGCACATGTGACAGACATGAAAGGATCTGGAGAAGCCGTGGAGAACGTTATGCTGCCTGTAACATCGTTCAGCACGACCGGTTTGGTGGTGGGTCAGTGATGGTCTGGGGAGGCATATCCATGGAGGGACGCGCAGACCTCTACAGGCTAGACAACGGCACCCTGACTGCCATTAGGTATCGGGATGAAATCCTTGGACCCATTGTCAGACCCTACGCTGGTGCAGTGGGTCCTGGGTTCCTCCTGGTGCACGACAATGCCCAGCCTCATGTGGCGAGAGTATGCAGGCAGTTCCTGGAGGATGAAGGAATTGATACCATTGACTGGCCCCCACGCTCGCCTGACCTAAATCCAATAGAACACCTTTGGGACATTATGTTTCGGTCCATCCAACGCCGCCAGGTTGCACCTCGGACTGTCCAGGAGCTCAGTGATGCCCTGGTCCAGATCTGGGAGGAGATACCCCAGGACACCATCCGTCGTCTCATTAGGAGCATGCCCCGACGTTGTCAGGCATGCATACAAGCACGTGGGGGAAATACACAGTACTGAGTACCATTTTGGGTTGCTGCAATGGAATTTCAGCAAAATGGACTAGCCTACCGCATCATTTTTTCACTTTGATTTTCGGGGTGTCTTTGAATTCAGCCCTCAGTAGGTTGATCATTTTAATTTCCATCAAACGATGTGGCATCCTTTTGTTCCTAACACATTAGCCAGTCCATATCAGTATATATATCCAGCATGATTTTTTTTCCCATTGAGATCTGATGTGTTTTTGGAGTGTTCCTTTAATTTTTTTGAGCAGTGTATTATTTTATGTGTCCTTTTATTTCAATTATATAACAAATGAAACAACTGTCTGTAATGCAAAATAAGACACAATGGTTAAAATTCAAAATCAGTGGTTATATTATTTAATTTGGGGAGAGTAAAACTGACTGTAGTTGCAGAAACATGCACATATGACAAGAATACTGTTACGACTTATCTCTTGGCAATGCGCTGCCAAGATTTAGCCGTTAACATTTATTTAAACTAGTCATATCCTGACATTATCAATGTGCTGTCGTCCGGGATCAAAAATATGAAGCATAAGCCATTGGCCTAAATATCTGCTTACGTTGCCAACCGTGCCCCTTTTATGCAAATGCGCACATACTCCATGGAGTTAACACCGACTTAACCAACACACATCATAATCACCGTTAGTTCGAGTTAGATCGGAGTAGTTTAACCTCTGTTTGTATTATAGGCCCCAGTTTGGTGGTTTGACAATAACAAAGATAACATCAACTAGGATTTGGTATTGTCAGATGCCAGCAGGGGCCATTTCCATGTTTGGCCCGGGCACCAAGAACCTCCTCACCGAGTGCTTAAGAAAAAAACATCCCGCCACAAATGTCAAGTCTGAGAAATCAGAAGAGGTTTGTATATATCCTTTTGAAATCTTTATTTAAATTTTTTTTATTTTACTACTACTTACTTTCTCTTTTTTTCTCAACTAGCTTATTTCCTAATATTCAAGAATTATTCACAGTCCTGTCTAAAATATCCATACATACAGTGGCTTGCAAAGTATTCAACCCCCTTGAAATTTATCTGATTTTTCTGGATTACAAATTATACACTGAGATTTTTTTCTGTTTAATATTTTTATTTCAAAAGACTGACCCTCAAAATTCATTATTTTAAAGCAACATTTGTTTTATGTTAGAAATATATTCGTAAAAAAATGTATTACTAAAATATGCTGTTTGCATAAGTATTCAACCGCTGTGCTTTGGAAGCTACAAGTTGACGCAAGTGAAAAATGTCGCCCTAACAATGACACTGTAGGCCTTACAATTGGCCTCACCTCTGAATAGCTCACATTTTCTGGAGAACCTAAAGGAAAGATGTGAAAATTAAGACTAAAGAGCATTCTAGGGAGATTGGAGATAAAGTAAAACACATGCATACATTAAGAAAAGGATACAAAATAATATCCAAAGTAAAATAAAGTGTTTGGATATCCCTGTGTGCACTGTTGGATCAATTGTGAGGAAGTGGAAGCTGCATTACACCACCCAGGCACTACCTAGACAAGGCCGTCCCTCAAAACTCAGCATCCGAACAAGAAGGAAACTAGTGAGGGAAGTCACAGAAAGGCCAACAATCACCATGAGGGAGCTACAGAGTTCAGTGAACGAGAGTTGAGTGAAGGTGCACCAGTCAACTATATCAAGAGCTCTGCATAATACTGACCTGTATGGTGGCTAGAAAGAAGCCATTACTCAAGAACAACCATATCAAGGCACGTCTGGAGTTTGCCAGAAAGCACGATAGTGACCCAGCTAAGATGTGGGACAAGGTTTTGTGGTTTGATGAAACGAAGATAGAGATTTTTGGCCAAAATTCAAAGTGCCATGTGTGGCGCAAACCTAACACTGCCCATGCCTCAAGAAACACCTCTACAGTGAAGTATGGTGGTGGCAGCATCATGCTGTGGGGATGCTTTTCATCAGCAGAGACTGGGCATCTTATTCAAATTGAAGGAAGAATTGATGGAGCAAAATACAGAGAGATGCTGCAAGAGGACTTGCTTCAGTTTGCAAAAAAACTGAAGCCTGGGAAAATCTTCACCTTTCAGCAAGACAATGATCCCAAGCACAAGGCCATAGCAATACGAGTGGTTAAACAAAAAGGTTAATGTCTTACAGTCGCCAAGTCAAAGTCCAGATCTCAATCCCATTGAGAATCTGTGGCACTGTTTGAAAGATGCAGTCCACAAGTGTCATCCAACCAGCCTGAACAACCTGGAGCAAATCTGCCAAGAAGAATGGGGAAAAATCACTCCCGAACAGCGTGCAAAGCTGGTAGATACTTACGAAAAGACTTACGGCTGTTGTTGCAGCAAAAGGTGGCTCTACCAAATACTAATGTGTAGTGGCTGAATACTTACGCAAGCAGCATTGTTCAGTCTTTCTTGACAGAGCAAACAAGTGTTTTTATATTTTTACTCATAATCTCACATATGTTAGCGGGCTCCTTAATAGTACCTTTATGCCTTTGGTAATTCACTACTAGCCTGGCCTCCTCAAATTTGGAAATGTCCCATTATTTCTTGTCAGTTATGTAAATATTGTGTATACACATGCAGCCCCAACTATTTTACACTCTCTTGAAGCAGTTTACCACGGTGCTTTGCGCTTTTTTAACTGGGGATAGGTTTAGAACTCATAATTTATAAAAAAGTAGGATGGTCCTCTCTTAGTGGTAGTTTACAAGGCATTGCTGGTCAAGTTGCCTTTTTACATTACTTCCCTTTTATAGAGTCATAGAACACGCTCACAGGACTATATCACTCTTGAAAGCCCAAAAGTGAAAACAGAACAGAACTGAAAATTTGCTTTCTGTTTTTTCTGCCTCAGATAAATGGAACAAGGTTCAACAGGTTTTGAAAATAGAGCAGTTTGTTTCAATGAAACCATTTGATTAATTGGGGGATATGACATAATGAGTTGAGTGGTTTTTTTTAGTTGAATCTTAAATAGTGTAATGTATGTAAAAGTCGTAACACATTTTTATTATTTGCTAATTTATTTGCTTGTTGTTTACTTGTTGGAATTTATATATATATTCTGCCCTTAACCAGGCACTGCTTGAAAGAGACCTAGTCTCGGTCGGTTTCCCCTGTATAAATAAATTAAGGCTGACAAACGTAATTGTGATTAATTGCATGTATGGGTGTTCACAGTTAATCGCAATTCAGTTATTTTTTATGTTAAAAATTTATCAAAAAGGAGAAATATCTGATGTTTGTTGGAACATTGGAGCAGACAAAATATGCTTGCTTTATGCAAATTTGGTTTTATTATTGGAAATCAATTTACCACACAAAACAAATATTGTCCAGAAGCCCTCACAGGTACTGCATTTAGCATAAAGAAATGTGCTCAGATCATATCATGGTAAACACAAGCCTGCTAAATTTTTACATTTCTTGTCATGAGTATTACTAACAATGTAGTGTGTCCAACCATTTTTTAAGCATTAATGCAAAACAGTGACCCAATCTAGGGACCCACACACACTCATTGACAATACAAGCTTCACGACTGCGTTAACTGCATCAAAAGATTTGTGGCGTTAAAACAAATTAGAGTTAACAAGTTGATAACACGTTAACTTTGACAGCCCTAAAATAAATATTATAATAATTTTTTCAATCTTAGTCAAATATGAAGCCTCTGTAAACTTCAATCCTGAGGTCTCTCTATAGATGTTTGGCTTGCTTAAAGCGATAGTTCACCCATTTTCGATCTTTTGGTATTTTTCACCAGATACCAATGTTGTATTTTAAACATTGTATCATCATTTAGCATTTAGCAATCAAACAGCAGAATGTCAAACGAGTTGATAAAAGTTACTCTATTTGGTCACTGGGGGTCTTTCTGAGTTTGATTCTAGCAATGATCTATGGGCATTGTGGCATACAATGAATTAACCATTGAAATGCTGGTGGTCGGAAAAATATATACATTTTACTTACATTGATCCTATGACCTGAAGTTGTTCAATATACTTACTTAATTTGGCCTAAACAACAACAAATATTGTTTGAGAAAATTGGTGACGTATCCCTTTAAGCAACCATAAAGGCCTACATTTACTACTTCTACAATGGTCGTACTTCTGATCTCTGCAGGGCTAATAATGATAATGATTATATTATCATTATAATCATGAAATATTAATACCTATATTAATTTGTATGGCTTTTCTTAATGGTGTTACAAAGTACTTCAACTGAGCTACCCGATTAACCCGCCGGATACGTCAGATACGTAGGGTTAAAATAATTAAAATGATTCTCCGTGTAGGGTCTTGGAGTATGGCATAATGGATATTATAACATCCTATCCTGTGTATATTGAAATGATAAATACTTTTTACATCATTAACTAGTTCGTACAACATGTACTCAACAATTGCTCGCAGTTTTGCAAGGGACAACAGCAATTAATTTGCTTGAAAAATTATTCAATTGCAAACAACCCACACATACCGCATATCTGACTAATCTGCTGACGTTTCATACGAGATCAAGTGCCAACAGCTACAAGCACCTGCATAGGAGTAAGCTCTCAAATAACTTCCTTCAAATTTCAAATTTCGCAATCAAGTAAAAAGTTTCTTCTATGATTATTGTAACAAAACACGAGTTGTATATAAAATAAAACATGAGCGTATTGCTTACATTGTGTGGAACACATTGAACCTATTTTCATCGATCTCCGTTAAACTATCATCCCTGTAGACCTGTTTACATAACCGCTGCAGCACTACTATACGTCCTTGTGTGTTGGTGGACAGTGCTTAACTGAACACAAGTGTAAACGCATACTCAGGGTTGCGGACAGTTGCAACATCTGACTTCTTCCATTCATATAAATATTGTGAACTATAATGTGTAGTCTTCTTTAAATTGTATGGGTAATTAGACAGATATGAGTTTAATATATACAAGTTTGGCTGGTCCATGTCTATTAGTCTGAGAGGAACAGAGAAATGCAAAAAGTGTTTGCAATCATCCCCAGTCTCCATTACGTCCTCGTGTTAGCTCAACCTTCATTTCAGACGTCTGGCGATTGTATCACAAGTGGACAGCGCTGCAGACATTAAATCAGCCGTAGTCTACTGTCTTAAGTGTTAATGCTTGTTCAATACCGACTATTTTACCATTTTAATAAATTTTAAATAATCTTAATGAAACTGTGCTGCCGCCTGTTTAAATAGCCTATGTGTAATCAGTCAGCACTCATTTTGACACTGAGCTTTTGTTTTATTGTATTTTGTATTGTTGTATTGTTTCAATAGCGCTACGGTAACAAATAAAGCAGTTTGTTTCACAGCAAGCAGTTATTTATGGTGCCTTTTGAGTATAATAGTTGGCTTCGCACACTTCAGCTAGCTAACTTCCACTTGGCCAGAATTCTTTGTAACGTTAAACAAATAGAATTCACATGCAGTGGTATAACCATGGCAAAATGAACTCTTACCACTGTTAGTGTTGACAGTTAACTCCCTATGTCTTGCGAAGCATGGTAGCGTGAGGTGTCCTAACCTAATGCTCTATTTTAGAATTACCAGTAAGCTATCATTTAATAGTGCCTGAACTTAAGACTAGCTAACGTCAGCCTCCATGGAAATAACGTTAACATCCAAACTGTGATGGTTAGCGTTCACTAAATCAGAACAAAAAAACTGCGTCGCTGTTGAATGCATTATATGGGCAACACTTGATAGGCGTTAGCAGCCACTATCCAATTCAAGTCACCAGAATAATTTTTTTACGTTGAACAAATACAACTTAACTCTGTACGCAGTATCTTACAATGTTGTCAAGTTGTGTGTTTTAAATGCCAAGTGGCGGTAGAATCTGGTGAATTACTACTGTATAAACTTTGATGACTTGACTTGTAGAGCTATCATTAGTCCATGCTACACTTACCCGGACGAGAGCCTATTGCTCCTTCATTCAAAGTCCACCAGAGGGCCTAATCTCTTGTCCCATTCATGGTCTATGGGCAAATTAAGCGTGTAAAAAATACAATTAAAAAATAACTAGTGGACATATTAATTAGTTGTGTATAAGCGCACTCTGTGGAATTCAAACAGACATTTTGGCATTGCAATGGAAGCAAAATGCTCTAAACTGCGACCGTAGCTAGAGCCTCAAAAATGCAATGTAGACCAACTGCAGACAAAAACATGGCGGAACGTACGGCCAAGCCTCCGGGATGTACAGCCAAGCCACCGGATGTACGGCCAAGCCTCCGGACATACTGCCAAGCCTCCGGGTGTAGAGTCACTTTATTTCCTTTACATCACTCGTCCAGTGACCTATGTTGCTCATTCTTTAGCATTAGCGAAATGTAGTTAGTATTATTGCTAGGATAATTTGCAAATAGCTTAGTATGATTGGTGTAATATTGCTGTTTAAATGAGCTAAAAGCTATGGAGTATTTAAATGGTTGTAATGTTAACAAGTTAGCTTTTTGAAATGATGCTAACGATAATACTAAGTTTCATTGGTGTAATATTGCTGTTTAGATGAGCTAAAAGTTATGGAGTATTTATATGGTTGTAATGTTAACAAAACACCATATTAAGCCTATTAACCTATAATTTTCATTTTACAGCGATATGCATGAGTCACAGCACACATCTATTGCTGATACATCGTGAATCCCTGTTAGTCAGAAAATAGCCTTGATTTTCTTTCCTTTTACTGTTTATTCTTCACTAAGACAACATTTCTATCTAAGGCTAACTATCCAAACCAGTCAGCTTAGAGCAAAGTACAGCTTCAATTTATTTCCACAAGCCTAATGGCAACATTATCACGTTGCTTTTGTTGTGCATCTTTCATGTTGTGCTGCATTATATCATACATATTCTTGAGGCTTTATTGGTGTAGGAAACCTTAATTTATTTGTATTCTGAATTAAAAAATAAGGAATCCCATAAAATTGCTATGAGACTTTTATTTTAGTTTTTAAAACAGCCCATCATCAATAGCCTACATCCGCCACCCATATCTTCTTACCAATAGTGGATAGGAAGTAGCAATGAGTAACCAGACTATCATGTGTAAAGGGACCTGTGACAGCCCAATGTAAAGCAATTCAATAAGTAATGCATTATTTATTGTACATTAAGTATTTGACATCCTCATCCTTGATTTAGTCATGATTCATACCTTTCCTTTCAATTATTGACCCAAGGCAAAAACATTTCATGGACCACCTTTTTGTTGCCTTCTAAGAAGGTAAGTTTTCACAGTGTAATTAAACAATGTAGATAAATTCTGCAGTTCAGATGCATAGCTGTCCACGGCACTTACTTCTGGATTAGTGTAGACCTCCAACATCCACAGCCCTGTACTAAATTAGAGTTCAACACTGGTGAATTTTGGTGTGGACAGCAAAGCACTATCCCACCTTAATGTTCACTGACCCTCATTCGTGTTTCCTGTTCATTATTCCTCATTCGTGCTTTATAAAACAATCTGTATACATATTACATTTATTATACATTTAAAAAATTAACAGAGGTATCATTCAGGCCTTCAAACAAACACTACCTGCAACATAAATGTGAGGGGCATCAAAAATAAAAAGGTTGAACTAAAAAACGTAATCTGGGTGCTGGCAGTCAGGGGCACTGTCCCAGAAATTCAGCATTCCAGTAATATCTCAGTTTGTGTCCGCTAACAGAAAATGGCACCCTGCGTTCAAGCCTAATACTGGCTGGCAACCCTTCCAGTCGATCATGCCTGTTTAAAAAAGGACAGAGATAAAAACATTAATGAAATGGTGCAATTACAAATGGAGATTCAACAATGTAATGCTCTTTCCCTGTGTGGTGTCAAAAACTCAAATTAACTGTTCAGATGCAATTAACAAGACAACGCTATGCAATTGAATTCATACCTCATCTCTGCAATGTCCTTGACCATGTGCAAGCATTAATTTTCAGCCTGTAAATATGAAATGTATATCAGAATACCGTTGCAGAAACTTAAAGCCTTCTTTCTTTAACTTATAATATATACAAATAAGACTTAAGGAAATTATACAATACATATTCTACTTTACACATCTACAAAACACATTGGTTGATTTCAGAATGGCATACTTTTACTACACTTGGAGTTTTCTTTAAAACGTACCCTCTACACATGTTTCACTTTCATCACTGCAATCGCATGCACTAAGTTTTTTTTTAAATTGAGCACACCTGTGGGGCTTCGTTGGGCTAGTATGAAGTAGTCTTAAAACTGTTGTTTTTTTATTTACCAGTTTTTGTTTACCACTCAGTGTCGACCACTCCTTACATTGCTCTCCACAACCTTAAAACAGAACTGTCCAGTTCCACATACTGCTGCAATAAACACAGCTTTTATCCACATCAAAATTATGTAGTATATTTTTGAAAAAGGCATATTAGTCATCTTGCAAAGGTAAATATAAATAACTTCGCTTTACAACTGGTTTTCTACCAACCTGTTTTCTCCTAACTGTCTTGGACTGTTACATGTGCTGTTGCACTCACTACCACCTCTGTAAAAATCACGCTGCAGGAAACAATTTAATACACCATTTGCCTTCATTACAGGCAGCTGTGAATGTTTTCATGTGCGTATTGGCTAGTAAAACGTTACTGTCGAAACGCAATAACCTTTTCGATACTGCAGTGGAGGAGCTGGACGTGCATTCACAGAATAAAACAAGTCTTAAGATGGTGGTAAACCTAAATACATACAGCTCCAGTAAAAAGTTTGGACACACTTTCCCATTCACTTAGCGTCCTAATGTTTCTGGCTACATCAGTGTGGTGAACACTGAATAAACCAAAACATTAGCATGCTACGTTAGCATTCCGACTACCACTCTAAAAAGTGACTCCAGATGGATAATAATTAAAGTAAGGCAAACTATTCAAAATACAAATAAACAAATGGATGCCATAAAAACATTCTTGTTACTTTACCTGTGCCATGGTGGAAACTGCGAACAGTGTAGGCTATATGGTGGAAACTGCGAACAGTAGGCTATAATATAATAATGATAGCGTTCACGTAACGAAGGAGAAGTGGAGTGCAGCAAAGTCTAACTGAATCCAGAACGACGAGGAGGACAGTTAGTGACGAAGGGACAGGAAGTGACGTAGAGGGGGTGTGCGATGTAGAGCTCCATGATTCTGCATCCGGGGGCTGACCCGTACGTCCGGAGGCTGATCCGTACGTCCGGGGGCTCGCCCGTACACCCGGTTGCGCCGCCATGTTTTTGTCTGCAGTTGGACCCTTCTCCAAAAATGGCTTAATAATAAGCAGAACTAGAAATGCATTTCCACAAGAAAATGCAGATGTGATTGTGTTCCCGCCATGAGCGACAAGGCAGTGCAGCGGCCAGCCCCCTAAAGTAGCCGCTGCAGCACTACCACATCCTCGTGTGTTGGAGTGATCCTATTAGCTCACATAACCGTACATGCTGTCCTCCTTGAGCGATACTGGCGTTGTTGGTGTTGTCTTAACTATACAGCTAGTCTAAACAAAACAAATAAGTCTTAATCAAATACCTCCAAGTAGTAGAGTCAGCAAACGTGAGATGCGTTGGTAGGCAATTGTATTTGATTGTTTTAATTGTATGTTCATAAATAGATTGTCAAAATATGGGCTTAAAAGTATGGACGAAATAGGATTAGACGTAGAAATGCATGTACGTACATGGTGAAAAGTGATAAATCTAAGTATTTTTTGAATAAATTATGTGGAATGTGGAAACAATTCAGCAAAATTCGGGAAGGTGGTTAAATCACTTAAAGGCAGTGTTTCATCCTGTCTCCCCCAGCAAATAATGCTATACTCCAGTCCTGTAACTGATCAAAAGGAGATTTGTGATGCTTTTAGCCATCACTTTTTGAAGAATACTGTGGAGCTCTTGGGGCACAAATGGCACCAGGAGATGCTGTTTACGCTGCTGTAGAAAAAGAGAAATTCCCATTTAATTCCCATGGAAGTGGTGTTTACTTCTCATTTAGACAATTTGATTGCTTGGAAGTTCTACATGCCCTATGCAACTCCAAATGTATGAGAAGCACTATGGGTGCAGATCAATTAGACCCGTATCTGATAAAGCTTTCTGCCCCCTTCATAGCAGAGCCCCTGACACATACAGTATTTTTTATTTAACAATCACTTCTGGTTTAATACCTAAAATATGGAAATCAGCTCTGGTTACTCCTTTAAGTAAAGGGGGGGATGCAAGGGACTTAAATAATTACAGACCTATCTCCAAACTCCCATGTCTAGCAAAGATGTTAGAACATCTTGTAAATGAACACCTTTGTGCTTTCTTGTCCACTAATAATATTTTAAGCCCTTTTCAGTCGGGTTTCAGAGCTGGCCATAGTACTATTACAGCAGCTACTCTTGTAGTAAATGATATAGTTACTGCTCTTGATGACAAGAAATATTGTGCTGCTTTGTTTACTGATTTGTCAAAGGCTTTTGATACAGTTAATCACAGATTACTTCTGTATATATTAGCCTTGCTGGGATTTATGAAGCAGCCTTTGCATGGTTTCGGGACTACCTCTCTGATAGAACACAGTGCATAGATGCTAAAGGTTTGAAATCAAAGGTTGTAGTCATATATAATTGTGTGACACAAGGTTCAGTATTAGGTCCTACATTATTTACTTGTTATATTAATGATACCTCTGTAAAAGACTATAAAGTACATTTCTATGCAGATGACACTATTCTTTATTCCTGTGCTCCATCTATGGAACAGGTAATGTCAAACCTGACAAGGGCATTTAATTGTGTATAGAAATCTAAGATTAGTCCTTAATGAGTCAAAAATGAAATATGTGCCTTTCTCAAGGGTCAAAAAGTTAGATTAGAAGGCACATAACATTTGCTCCCTTAATAGGGCCCAAATTGAGCGTGTTGCAGTTTACAAATACTTCGGGATTTCACTAGATTTAAGACGCATGTGCTTGAACTCACAAAGAAGGTGAGGATCAGACTTCGAGCTCAATATAGAATAAGGTCGTGCTTTTCACTTGAAAATAGAAAGACAATTGTAAAATCTACTCTCGACAGTCATGAATTAAGGTGATGTTGTGTATATGCATGCAGCCCCAACTATTTTAAAGTCCCTTGATGCAGTTTACCACAGTGCTTTGCGTTTTGTAACTGGGGATAGTTTTAGAACTCATTTTACACTGTATACAAAAGTAGGATGGTCTTCTCTTAGTGATAGGAGAGAAAAACATTGTCTCTTCTTTTTTTTTTTTTACAAGACATTGCTGGGCAAGGTACCTTTTTACCTTACTTGATTATTAAAACAAAATCCAGTAGTCACAGCACACGCTCACTGGACTATATCACCCTTGAAAGCCGCAAAGTGAACACAGAACTTGGTAAATCAGCTAATAGTTTTTTTGCCTCGGATGAATGGATCAAGATTCAACAGGAATTGAAATTAGAGCAGTTTGTTTATGTTGATCAATTTAAACTTTTACTGGAGAATTTGGTAGCTAAAGCGTGTTCTTGTTTTGGTTGAAACTTACACATTGTACTGTATTGTAAATATTGTATTGAAACATTTGTATTAGTTTTTGCTTATTTAAAAAAAAATATATATATTATGTAATAATAATAACGTATATTATATATGTAATATATTCTGCCTTTAAACAGGGCACTGCTGGAAAAGAGACCTAGTCTCAGTCGGTTAACCCTGTATAACTAAAATAAATAATAATGATCTTTATACCCACTCCGTTAGTTTATGCTGATGCATAACGATCACAAGAAGGTAGCCATTACATTTTAAATAATCCGGACCGTTTAACCACATACACGACTAACCCATTTTAGAAAGTTTTGTCAACTTTTCCGCCGATTACTGGTTAGCGAAATACGATGTAAACAGACAAAGTGGAAGTTAGCCGCCAAGGCTCTTGCGTCATGGGAAAGGTCAAGGTTCAGGCATATCATGTAAACGCACTAATAAATAATTCCTTTATGACATCAATCTGGCACCATACTTCCTTACGTTCTGAAACTGCACTTGGCGGTTAAGTCTTGAGACGCCATGCAACGGCTTCAGACGCCCTGCAACTACTAGTTCACACTGGCGCAACTTTTGTCTGCAACGTTCTAAACCATTTCGTTGCACTGCGAATCATTGGTCTGAACTGGATTTAAGAATCAAGTCAGTGCATGTGCTTCAAAAGTAAAGTCTTGTGTTTGAAATCACCCCTAGTTTTCTGGCAGCAGGTATTTATGACGCTAATAGTGTCAAATGTGCTTGCTCTTTTTGCTTAATTTCTTAAGCCAGACAACTGACCAGTGGTGTCTAACGCAATTAATAAACAAAACTTTTGAATTTTAGAATAGGTCTGTTCTTGCCATATACTGATTTATTCTATCTAATGATTGATTTGATTGATTTGATCTATTTTTGTTTTGTTTTTGTTTAACGACTCTATTTCTTATGTTAAGGAAAAGCCCCACAGAATTCTTTGTTAGAGGTGGATGTGCACAATGTGCTGTGGAAACTGTCAAGACATGTGGCTACAGATGACATAATTTAAGTCTTTGATTTCACATATGTATCATGCCTTAATTGCAGAGGTGGAAAGAGTACTGAAAGTTAAGTATGAGTAGTTCTGTTTTAGTTTAAACTGAAACTAACTAAACTGAAAACTAAAATTACTGTAAGAGCAATTACTAGTCCATGAAATAACACAAGTAAAAGTAAAAAAGCAGCATATTTACCAGTAATCAAGTAAAAGTAAATTTGCACAACTAAAGTGCAATTCTCTCAATGTATAATATGGGATTTTCCACAAATGGGCATAAAAAGTTTCCAACTATCCTCAGCTTCATTTTGAGACCAGCAAAAATGATTGCGCTGAATTTTGACCTCTTTCAAGCATTTTACGGTGACTTATCATTTTGCCTAACAGAACTTTTGGAAAATGCAGTTCCAATGGAGTTTCACAGTTCCAATGGCATTTTGCAATTTTCAACCTCATGTCAACACATACAGTTTCAGATTTTGATGAAATCATTAACGTGTTTACCAGAGACTTTGAATTGTTTTTTAAAATGACTGAACTCGAGTTTCAGGCATTTGAAGCTGAGAAAGCTCATAGGCCAATGTTCAAAATCTTGCTGTTAATCAATCATTCTACAAAATTAAGTAAATTGAAGGCACAGATGATCACACCAACAACACACATTCCATTTGTTTGGCGTTTTATATTAGTCGTAATATTGAAATTAACTAGGAACGTTTCAAACTAATTAACAGAATGTAAATGAAAAGTAGCAAAATACATATTTTTAAATGTACATAAGTAAAAGTATATAATAAAAATAAATCTTCAAAAACACTACTCAAGTACTGTAACGAAAGTATTTGTAATTCGTTACTTTACACCCCTGCTTAATTGCTAGACAAAGTAGATTTTCTTTTATAAATTATTTATAAAAAAAAGTAAAACATTACTAATCAATCTACTGATCCTTTTTTACAAATATACTAGTGGAAATATAGGTTCCTATGTTCACATGTGCAAGAAAATAGTGTCTCTTAATGACCAGATAGACTCAAGTAAGAATTTTGTATAAAAAAGATTTTCCAATGCGCTTTTATGGAGAAACTATGAGAAATGTAGCTCCATGACCATAAGTTTCCATGCATTTCTATGAGGTTTATGGCTGTATTCTGATTAACCCTTAAGGCCCCAGTACACTTCAAGCGAAAGCAAACTTTTCCAGTTCGCTTTGTTCTCTTTCGCTTGTTCACTGAGGCTTTGTTGGTATATTTGTTCGCGTCTGATTTGAGTCTGCGGTAGCTTACACCCCAATACAGCAGGGGGAGCTGAACACATTGTCGATCACGACAAATCTTTACGAAATCTTTAAAATAATACTTGTTACGAGTTGTAAATGTGTTCATATTTTTTTACTTTAGCTAAGTTGATCACAAAAGTATTCATAGTTCAAGTAAAAATTCCTAACTTTTCAAAAATAAGTGCAGTTTAAATGCTGTATCCGGAAACCATCCACAGCCATCCAAACCTTTTGTCTCAGCAGGCTACCACCCACCATTTACTTGGACCAATCACATAGAATGTACGCCGATGTTCGCTCTTGTCGTGTTCGCCGAGATAGAAAAAATGGGCGTCGCAGTGGCAGGCAAACAAACTTTCCAAAGCGATGTAATTTTGCTGATTTTGGTTCACTTAACCCTGGCGAAAGCGAGCTCTTTCGCTTGAAGCATACTGGGGCCTTTTTGAGACCGCCAGTCATCCATTAAAAAATCTTTCATAAAAATATAAAAACATTTGGGATGCCTTCTTTTTTGTATGTTAAACTAGAGGCCTGTAGCTTTAATTGAAGACCAATTTGGTCGATGTATGTTTTGAGTCTTGACTTTGAAGGAGTACGAAGATAACCAATTTCCATTGGAATACTATCATATTGGATGATATAGCGAAGAGACGCAAAACAACCGTATTTTTTACTTTTGCAAGATAATATGGCTAGAAGACACTCACTCAAGGAAGCTATTGAGGGGTGATGAGGAACAAGACAATGTATCATTACCAGACCGTTGCTCCAGCCAAGATGTTGACGAGTTGGGAGGAGGAATTGATCCATTTGATGACAAGTAAGTAGTTTCAAATTGTAACTAGAAAATACACCAATTCCTGACTGATCATTAGTTTTGTGATTAAGAATCATTAGACCTTATTTTTAAACTTTTTTACTTATTTTTTGTTTATTTATTGACAGCTTCACTTTATAAAGGTTTATCAAGCTATTAAATTAATAAAATAAACCTATGCCAATTTTGGCTAATCATCATCATCTTCATCCGCTTTGTCCGGGGTCGGGTCGCGGAGGTAGCAGTTCCAGCAGGGCATCCCAAACTTCCCTTTCCCGGGCCACATTAACCAGCTCTGACTGGGGGATTCCAAGGCGTTCCCAGGCCAGTGTGGAGATATAATCCCTCCACCTGGTCCTAGGTCTGTCCCGCGGCCTCCGCCCAGCTGGACTTGCCTGGAACACCTCCCTAGGGAGGCGGCCAGGTGGCATCCTTACTAGATGCCCGAACCACCTCAACTGGCTCCTTTCTACGCAAAGAAGCAGCGGCTCTACTCCGAGTCCCTCACGAATGGCTGAACTTCTCACCCTATCCCTAAGGGAGATGCCAGCCACCCTCCGGAGGAAACTCATTTCCGCCGCTTGTATCTGCGATCTCGTTCTTTCGGTCATGACCCACCCTTCATGACCATAGGTGAGAGTAGGAACGAAGATAGACCGGTAGATTGAGAGCTTTGCCTTCTGGCTCAGCTCTCTCTTCGTCACAACGGTGCGATAAAGCGACTGCAACACCGCACCCGCTGCTCCAATTCTCCGGCCTTTCTCTCGTTCCATTTTCCCCTCACTCGAGAACAAGACCCCGAGATACTTGAACTCCTTCACTTGGGGTAAAGACTCATTCCCTACTTGGAGTAGACAATCCATCAGTTTCCTGCTGAGAACCATGGCCTCAGATTTGGAGGTGCTGATCCTCATCCCAGCCGCTTCACACTCGGCTGCGAACCGATCCAATGAGTGCTGCAGGTCGCAGACCGATGATGCCATCAGGACCACATCATCTACAAAAAGCAAAATCATCAATCTCCAAATAAATCGTCCGGTTTCATTGCGTGACAATAACCAACTCTTGGAAAATCCATTCCAGGTTTTGCTCGTTATCTTGCTGTGGCAGAGGCTTGTCTTGGCTCTCGTCAAGGCAATCGGCGATCTGATCAGACTACGTTTACTAGCTAAAGTTTGTTCATAGGTACGTTTCTCTATCAGCATGCTCACATTATTTTGAAGTAAGAAGCTACTGGTCGTAAATGTACACGCATAGCGAGTCCAACTTGTTTCAAAACATTATATATTAAAGTAGCCGGCTGGATGAGAGTAGTCGGCTGTTTGGCAGGAAGCTGGCACTTATTGAAAGCTCTGCATACTGTCATTCAACATTTTGTCTAACATGTTCTAAATAATTAACAAATAATTTTCTAAATGTTTAGGATACTAGGTCGCAAACGTAAAAGACAACAGCGATGTAAATATTGCTTGTAGAAGGCTGTAACTAATATCGGCATAGGCAATTCAAACGCATCGTACAAAGTCAAGGCAATGTATAATTTTGGCATTAATGGAACACCATTCTATGGGAGGTACGATGAATATAATAAGCAGAGGCTAAGTGCAACAAACCATGAGTTAACAGTCAAAAGGCACTACAAACAATATTCTATCATAGTTACTCAGACATCAGCTAGTTAATGTTAACTTTACTGTCCAATTCAAGTCACCAGAATTGTTTTTAACCAAATAAACTTCACATTCAGTCACAGTCTCTTGCAGTAGGCCTAATAGTACCAGCTAGCGCTAGTTTGCATTAGCAGCGTCCAGGCAGCTTCGCTGGTGTTGTAAAAGGTTATAAAATGTTTTGCAACTATTTTTCCTGTTGTGGATTTGTATATGAGATATGGTTGAATGACAATAAACTAGGTTTGCCAAGTAATGGTGGCACGCTTGAGTTCCATGCAATCCTTAACGTAGAAGCGGCCATATCTCGTGTTGTCTTGGGCATTCATCCTTTGTTCATTTTGTCCACTAGAGGTCTACAACCATATGGCTGACACTCTCAGCCCATTCATTTCAATGAGGACAAAAAAAACGATCTAAAACATTATAAAAAAAATAACACGTGAACCGATCACTTAGCTATACAGTATGTAAGGGCACTACACAGCAATAGGCTGGACCTGTCGGCACTGAAATGAAATCGATTCAATCGGGTCAAAACTGCGGGCGTAGTTAGGGCGCGACCTAATAATAATAATGGGACCCATATGACTTTGCAATTTCAATATGTGAGCGTCACATGACGTATCACATAATATTTGGATCCAAGAATAATTGCCAATCTTTTATTGAAAGGTAAAATTTGCCTTTTGTTATTTTCCGCTGGTGTGTTGAATGTAAGTGTAGCCTAGTGCGCGCACCGGTGCACCCTAGCACACTTTTACCTGACATAATATTGTACAAGGGTCTATGATATTGAGAAATAGCCAATGTAATCCGTTGCTATTTTCTAAATTATGCTAGTTTACTATTCCGTTTGAATTATCATTTAGCCTTCAGTCAATATTTTGTAATAATCAACATTGTAACAAACAGTGGGTAAAGGGGTTTCCTGTGTAAGTTTGGGGTGAGGGAATGGGTGCATAGGTGAGTGTCTAATGGCTCATACCCACCAAGCACTACACTGTAAAAAATGATTTGGCCTTTTAGTTAGTTCAATTTGTTTTAATAAGTTAGTTGTACTAAAATTAAGAAAACATTGAGTCAACTTGTTATTTCAAGTTGGAACCTGCTCAACTGATCACGCAAAACATATTAGTCAATGCAACTTAGACATTCAAGTTTACTCAAGAACAATTGAATTAACATACTGAAGACGTCACCTGACTCTTGTCCGCGTGAAGTAAGTCATCGTTACTGCTATCCTGATAGGCCATTGAGGTAATATATTTGCATATATCCCAGCAAGTTATTAAATGTAATATTAATGATAATACAATTTATTTGGATTGTGCTTTACTTTGCAAGAGTAATCTCAAAGCGATACAATCCCTATTAAACATACATAGCAAATTATATAAGGCATATGAAAAACATATTTTTTGCAACTCTTACTCTGAACATCGTTATCATTAATGACAACCCCTGAAATGTCCGCTAATTGCAGTCGTGAAATCCGCGGCTTAAGGGTGCGGGGGCTATAGCTCGCGCATCTAAATCGCCTGGGTTCAACTGGCGACACGTAAAGCGACTTCATAGATATGTTGATGCTGCAGATGCCAAACGGGGCTACCCTGGCAAGCAGTAAAACTCGGGAATGCAATCTGAAGTACCCGAAGGGGGCAATTCAGACGTGTGTTTCCCTCCTGATATCTATTGTGGGAAAAAAAAGTAGTATGTTGACCTGACGTGTTTACGTTAAGGTGCTGTGTCGAGAAAATGTATTTATTCAACTTTCAAATATATGTCAATATCATTAAATAATCAGTTTAGTGTATGTCAATTTTGTCAAATTTACTTTTCATAGTGAGTTGCATGAACTCAAATTGAAGTACATCAAACTAAAATAACGAAGTCGCCAGAACCAATATTCTTTGCTCATTTTACTCAAAATCTTAAGGCAGCCAGGTTACTCATAATTATAAGTTGAGCCAACTTTTTTTTTTTTTACAGTGTAGGTAACGGGTCGGAGCGGAACGTAACGGTTATTTTTGCGTTTTCACTGGTAAAAGTTGTGTAGGGTGCGGTAGATAACTGTTCCGTTTTCGCAACTCTTCTGTTGAGGTTCCTAGCACACGGACCCGGTCCCAAAAGGTGGAGCTATGAACACTAAAGACAGTTGATTGGTCAACAGAAACAGTTTTTGTTTGGCCAACGAGGTATTCTCCTCGTCTGCATGAAGTACCATTTCCCAAAACATTCGATATCCTCCATTGTGATTGTTATGTTTCTACTCTGTCACGTTGACTATGTCACGATCGTTATGTGGCTGTGAACCCCTCCTAGATTTTAGGGTACCTGTTTGCGCTGAAACGCAGTGTAACCGTTTTGATACGTAGGGACCAGACGAGACCCGTTACCTAACGTTTGTTGGAAATTAGCCATAGGTGTGTCTGTATGTGTGGGGAGGGTAGGGCGTGAAATGTTTATCTTGTTGTGTGTGTCTGTGTTCAGGTACTCTGCATGAAATTTGATTCCATAACAAATGTTGTAACTTAATTGATATTACATGTAACACATTTTTATTTTATTTTATTAGTGTTGTTGAAGAACAGAGTGCAGCAAGTCCTGTAAATCAACAAGCACCACCCAGCACAGACCAGCAGGCACCTCTCTACACATGCTCCTGTAGCCCAGCAATTGCCAACGTCAGTTTTTTCCACTTTCTGGACGTTACAGTCACCAATTCATTCATCCTTCACAAAGAAGTATGCAGTAAACCCATGTCACATCAGGTCTTTCTTGAGCCGCTAACTGCTGAACTTTGTGGGGTGCCACTGGATTATACCACAGCAGAGAAGAAATATGGTTAAACTCCTGTGGCCATTGTTCCAGCCAATGTACATTTAGATAAGGCACCAGTATGCTTCAGAAAGTGCAAACTGCATGAAATACATTTCATGACCGTGTAAGGAGTGTCAGATCCCTCTGTGTGATACTGATCGTGGGTATAGAATCAGATGCCTTGTGTCAAAAGCTTTGGAGAACCACTGTACTTTGCTAGACTAGCTGGCTAGATAACTAGAGCCCACTCTTTCACCAACCTGAGCTTGTGGATGAGACACTTGACTGGCACTCACACCCTGACTCATCTGCTGCTGAAGCAACAGGAGAGAACTTTTCCTCTTCCACCTCCTCTAGCCTTGCTCTCGTCTCACTGTCTGTTTTCTTTTTTTAAAAGTATTACATTCATTGTGTTGATTGTTGTCCTTTTGAACTCGTTAGCTAGCTAAATGCCGAAATGACAAGCGCTGTAACCGGGACACTCTCTCGCTCATTCTCTTTCACGTGCTCAAACAAAATGCGCACGTGCCAAGTAATGTGAAGTAGATTTTGAACACCCTTTGCAAGCATTGTATCAAATGTTATTTTTCCAATTTTTTTTGTCACTTTTGGTTTAAACCCTGTCCAATTTCTGTGTTATGTCAAATACAAGTACTAGAAAATGGATAGGAATCTTAATGATGACATTGCTGTACATCCCTGTTGTAGACCCAGGGATAGATAATTATGTGATTGCGTCGTAAGACGCAATCATATACTGTTATTGTTAAGTTTTATTATTATGTTATGACGCAATCATATACTGTTATCGTTACGTTTTTTTTTTTCTACTTTATTATTATTAGCCCAATTTTTCTGGCCCTAACTATGGGCAAAGTTGTGAGCATTTCGCTTCCATTGCAACGGCATAATGTCAGTTTAAATGCCATGGACTGCGCTTGTACACAGCTAATTAATCTGTGCACTAGTTATTTTTTAATTGCCTCTTTTACACGCTTAATTTGCCCATAGACAATGAATGGGAAGAGGATAAACCTTGAGGGGAGCTGGAATGAAGGAGTGAGATGAATCATATACCCTTGTTGATACTGCCATCTAGTGACCGCAATAAAATGTATACATATATGTTAGTCAACATTTTATTGCGGTCACTAGATAGCAGTATACACAAAGGTATGAGTGAAATGCTATTCCATAGTCTAGGGGCAGCAACAGAAAAGGCTCGGTCGCCTCTGTTCTTTAGCCTAGACCGTGGGACAGCCAGGAGTCCCAGGTTAGATGACCTGAGGGACCTGGAGGTAGAATAGGGGGTTATGAGGTCTGAAATGTAAGCAGGGGCCTACCCATTAAGTGCTTTGAAAATGAAGAGCACCATGAAATCGATTCTGAACCGCACTGGAAGCCAGTGGAGAGTGGCCAGAATCGGGGTAATATGTTCTCCCTTCCGGGTACCTGTTAAAGAGTTGGGCAGCAGCGTTCTGGACCAGTTGCAGACGGGCCAGGGAAGACTGACTAATGCCGGTATACAATGAATTACAGTAGTCTAGACGTGTGGATATGAAGGCATGGATGACCTTCTCAACATCTTTGAATGAGAGGAATGACTTGATTTTGGCAATGGTACGTAGCTGGAAAAAACTGCCTTTTACTACTGCATTTATCTGCTTGTCAAACTTAAAGGCAGAATCAAAAATCACACCAAGGTTCTTGACATGGGGTTTAAACAAGGGAGGATAGGTTGCCTAGGCTGTTGGAAATCCCTTTGATTTTGTCAGGGGGGCCAAATAGGACAACCTCTGCAACCTCAGCAGATTATTTGAAGGAGATGGAGAGAGATAGGAGTGGAGAAGAGAGTGAGTGAAAGGGTAAGAAATAATCTAGTCAAAGCATAGACTAAACTAGAGTAATGAGTATGAAAACATGGGTAATTTACGGCCAACCCTGAAAGATACTGTGAATGTTATTTCAATGCAAAAGAAACTGAAAAAATGTCCATATTTGAGACTTTTCTTATGTTCAGTAAAAAAGTGGGCTAGAATCCATGTGCTGGCACTGACAAAGTCTGTCACTATTTCTGAAGAGATTACTGTTACTCGCAAAATACATTAAAATGCATAGATTTATACAAAAATGTAACAAGATTTTCTCAAACTCATGACATCGGTATTTCAAAAAATCCTAGCTACGGCCTTGCTATTATACCCTTAAAGGCACTATAAATAATTGCTTGCTGCAAAACTAACTCCTTTGTTTGTTACCGTAGCACGATTGAAACAGCCAAATCCAACAATACAAAGCAGTGTCAGAATGAACAGACTGGCTGATACACGTAGGCGGCAGCACAGTAACATAATCAGTATTGCATTAAGCATTAACACTTAAGACAATAGACTACTGCTGATTTTATGTGTGCTGCGCTGCCCATTTGTGATACGATCGCCATAAGCATTAAAATGAAGGTACCCTTGAATCATACCATTTTGTATACTGCCATCTAGTAACCGCAATAAAATGTATACATGTATAGATGGCAGTATACACGAGGGTATGATTCTTCTTCAGCTACAATGTGATGAATCTCGTTATACGGCTATGGTGTGAATAACTTTGATGGCATTTGGCATAAACCCCACAACATGACACTGCGTAGTGAATGTGAGTTAAGTTGTATTTGTTTAACGTTCAAAAATAATTCTGGTGACTTGAATTGGACTATGCATTCAGCAGCAGCGCTGCTAGCCATCAAAATTTGTCTAAAACGTTAGCTAGTCGTAACTGCAACATTGACCAAGGATAGCTCTACAAGGCAAACCAAGTTTATCGTAATTCACCAGATTCCACCGGCACTTGGCATAAACAGATAACTGGACAACATCTGCGTACTGAATGTGAGTTATTGTATTTTTTTAAACATTAAAAATAATTCTGGTGCCTTGAATTGGAAAGCAAAGTGAACCAAAGTTAGCTAGCCGAAAGTGTGAGTTGCTTACTTACTATGACCATCTCAAAGGCACCATTTAGCTTAGTTTGCTTCAAAACAAACATCTTTATTTGTTTAATGTAACCGGCGTAGCAGGATTGAAACGTCAAAACATCATTGTGAAAATCGAGATACTGCATGGTCGATTACACGGAAAACTGGCAAGCAGCAGTTAGTTTCATAAAAACATTTATTAAAACGGTGAAACGAATAGCCTATTAAACAAGCATTTACACTAAAGACAGCACTACTGTTGATTTAGTAGGTAGTAGAGCTGCAGTGGTTATTTTAGAGGGCTGACCACCCGCACTGCCTGGTCGCTGATGGTGGAAACGCAATCACATCTGCATTTTCTCGTGGAAATGCTTTTTAAATTCCTTTTGACATGATACTATACACTGAACCAAACCAATGCCTCAAGTATTTGTAATTCGCCTCTGGTGAACTCAACAGTTACTGAATTTGGCGAAATTGTCGCCTTTTATTAAAGATCGTTGTGGTTCCAAACTTCCATTTCTGGTGCTCCTGGAAACATTCCAAGTTGCTATTTATCATAGAAAAGAAAAGTGTCATAGAAAAGTGTCCCCCAAGGTGTTAAAGATTAATAGCCAAAAAAATTAATTTAATACATTTCAAATTACAGGTCTTGGATGGATGCAGCATTAGACACATAGAACACTAAATGTATATAAATATATATATATATATATATATATATATATATATATATATATATATATATATATATAATGGTAATTGTAATCATACTGTACAAGGAAATGTTTATGAATTTCTGTTCCGTTCTATGTTGTGTGCTTCGGAGTTGTCCTCCTCCATTCACAATGAAAGCCTCTGAAAATAAGGCAGAGAAACCTCAGACCCAAAACCTGATCCCAGAGGAAGACTCACAGGTTTGGCTTACTGAGTTTTTATCATTTAAATGTGAAACCAAATTTTTTTGCTATTTTTTTTTTTTTTTTTGTAGATATTACCGACCATCCCTAAAGCCCAATCTAAACCTGAACCTGAGACCCACAGAAAGCACAGCAAAGTTGCCCTCTCCTTATTTGACGATGATGAGGGGGAAGAAGAGGTAAGGAAAATATACACCGATCAGCCAAAACATTAAAACCACTGACAGGTGAAGTAAATAACATTGATTATCTTGTTACAATGGCACCTGTCAAGGGGTGGGATATATTAGGCAGTAAGTGAACAGTCAGTTCTTGAAGTTGATGTGTTGGAAGCAGGAAAAATGGGCAAGCATAAGGATATGAGTGACTTTGACAAGGGCCAAATTGTGATGGCTAGACGACTGGGTCAGAGGATCTCCAAAACTGCAGGTCTTGTGGGGTGTTTCCGGTATGCAGTGGTTAGTACCTACGGAAAGTGGTCCAAGGAAAGACAACCGGTAAACCGGCGACAGGGTCGTGGGTGCCCAAGACTCATTGACGTGTGTGGGGAGCAAAGGCTTGCCTGTCTGGTCCGATCCCAAAGAAGAGCTACTGTAGCACAAATTGATGAAAAAAAGAATGCTGGCTATGGTAGAAAGGTGTCAGAATTTAGTGCATTGCAGTTTAACCACTCCAAGTGAAGTGTTACCAAATGTTCCTCCTTTAAATCCTCAATTCCCAGTAATGGACCTTTGCTAAACATTGTTAGAGAAAGGTTATAGGCAAGCAACTGTTGGATAGTTTCTCCTTAGTTACTCAAATTTACTGATGTAACTTTTAATCTTTTGTTTTGCAGGACTTGTTTGCAGCCAAGTCTAAAGCCAACCCATCACTATTTAACAAGACTGCCTCCAGCTCTCTCTTCAGTGACGATGAGGTAACTTTTCAGATACCACAGAATGCAATCATTTAGCTTGAAATTAAACTACATAACATAGGAAAGAGTCCATATAGGGCTGTCAAACAATAAAAAAATAATGAGCAATTAATCGCATAGTAAACCGCAAATTGATCGCAGATCCAATTCATTTAAAAAAAAAATATTTTGATCTGTTAAAAATGTGGAGTAAATGGACATTTTTGTAGTTTTTAATAATAATAATAACTTTAGTTAACCAGGTAAGTCAGCTGAGAACGGAATCTTTTTTACAGTGACGACCTGGTCCAAGTGGCAGGCAGCATGACAACACACAAAATACATGCGCAGTACATATACAAACAATACACCAAATAAATACTCTTCTAAGCGTGGGAGTGGACAAAAGATCCTTGCTTTATGCTAATGTGTTTATTATTGGAAATCAATTAGCAACACAACAAAAATTGTCCAGAAACCCTCACATGTAGACTACTGCATTAACATAAAAAATTTGCTCAAATCATAACATGTCAATGACTAAGTATCACACGCAATAGTGTGAACTGAAACATAGACCCACACAGGTCAAGCATTTATGTAACGGTATGAAAATTTCGGGGGGGGGGGGGGGGGGGCGGCCTAAGAGCCCGTGACTGACACGGGCCCTGACATTTTTTTTTTTTGTAATATAAGGTAATGAATTTTCAATAACCCATATTTTATTTACCATCTACCAACACATCGAACGGCAAAAAGTAAACATCGAGAGCCTCTGTACTGCCCCCGCACCCCTCCCTATTTATATAAAATGGTTCGGTCCTGCCTGGCTGCCCTTAAACCAAGCAAACGGTACAGCACTACAAGCAGTGACTTGCGACGACGAGTATGGTGTGACGCATCATGTCTCAGTTTAAAGAAAAGTCTGGTTACCTAAAACGAAAAAGACAAAAGAAAGACAGACGAGAGAAAAGAAAGGGCGACAGTATGTCACCCAATTTTTCACAAAAGAGAGGTGGGTGTTGTCCGTGAGTGGTGGGAATTAACCAGTTAGCTAAGAAGCAGGCTACTTTTGCTCCCCTAACGTAGATACTTAATCATGACAGAAAATTGTGAATGTTTACATTTGGCTTCTCTTTTAGCTGACATTATTCGATGCAGGCAAACTTTTAGCAAGCGATTCATACTAAATCAGTTTCCCCTGCCCCTACCTGGTGCCAGGCCCAACAGATGCAATTTCAGGCTCAGCAGCCCTGTCTCCCGATCCAAATACCCCTACCTATCCCTAATCCCAATTTAAGGTGGTGAGCAGCATTGTGTTGAATGTCTGTTGGCATAATTGCAGGAGTTCCCTGGGATTTATTTTTATTATTAAGAATATACATTAATAATAAATATTTAATTTTCAATGCTACGAATTCAAAACTAAACAAAAACCATACAAAAACAAAATCAGACTATAGTCTGCATTGGATGCTGGACAGTTTGAAGCGTTGGGTGACACAGTCTGTAGAAATGACAGTCAATGTTACGATAATACCGTTAATACTCTATTTTCTTTCTCAAACGGGCACGAAAAAGTCCAGCACTCCTTGACTTCAAATGAATTTGCCTTGGTGTTCCCATTATTTTTTACCATAAAACTTTGATTCATTTTTGAAGTAAACCCCTGTCCGGACATGACCTTACGGGGACTAACCAATCAGTAAACAAATATATATTTAAAATGCGTGTCATGTACTTTACTTGAATCGCTACTAACTTTAATCAAAAAGTTCCATCGTGGCCTTTCAACTGTGACTAGACCAAGGTCTCTTGAAAAAATTTTTGCAAAAAAAAAAAAAAAGTATGCGTTTTTTGAAGGCAAGAAAAGATCTGCGCCCTCAAAGTTTTCCATGCCTTGCCGCCTTCAGCTGCATTTCGTAAGGACAGCGGTAAAACACGTCATTCTCAGACTATAGCTTGCTAGCAAGTTTCTGTTTAGATTTCAGTTGCGTTGATTGAAATCCATAAAGCGAGACATATTTTCATTGTTTTATGTATGATTTTGTCAGTCAGTTTGGCAACTATTACATAGGCCTATAACACATTGAATTTTAACTTTAGCTGTGCTGATTGATTGTGAATGTAAGTGATGCTCATCGGTAACGTTATCTGTACCAAGATAAAAGGCAACCTAGTTGCATTCTTGAGCGGGGTAATTTTAAGTAGGCTAATCAAGGCAATTACGAATATATTAATGATCCTAGCGAATTTGAAAAACTTTTCATATTTAAAATACTTCTGCTAATGAAGAACTATGCATGATAAGAGTTTGAGGTATATCAAATGCCGTGAGAAAATTTTGACCTTTCCTTCCATCATTTGTTTTCCTGTATGTCCACCGAAGTTGGTTTCTTTAAAGATTACGTTGAGTGGCATGTCCAGTATTTGTGACCACGGATGCGTGCATGAAAAATCAGTGCATCAACAAAACAAGAACATTTATTTATTAGTCAGATGGTTTATTGTCTTGTTTAGGTTTGCAGAGCAGACTGCAGAAATGAGCAGATCGGCTACTCGTAGACAGCAAAAAATACAAGATCAATACAATACAAGATCATCATGGTCATTAATAATAAAAATATATGTCTATAATATAGGAGTTTGTTGGGTAGAGAGCGGTGACTTGCAAGCACGAATGGGCGAGAACTGTGGGGGAGGCAACGAAAACAATAGTATTATGAGAGAATATGCCTGTAAATTGCAGCTTTATAGGCTAAATAAGCATATTATGTACAAATGGAGCAATGGTCTTGCAATGGGATCTATATTTTATGGAGATAGTTCTGACTGAAATGTATTTTCGACACGGTGATTATCTGGCACTGATTATGGTGTACAAATGCAATTGCAAGCAGTAAGCTATCTGTCATTTGGAGCCGTCATTTTTGTTGTTAGGACCGCGTCCTAAAAAAAGCTAAGATGATGACACGTTCGGAGTTCTCAGAGTACATGTTTTTAATATTGTAGTCTTAATTTAGGTTAACGACCATACAACTGTAAAGGCAGTGAGTTTTCAAAGTATTTATAGCAACATATCCATTGTTTGTCCCACGATAAAGAAATAAACTAATGTCAAAGTTGCCCATAGGAGGTTTGAGCTTTTTGAAGATGGCGCTTGGCTACAAGGAAGTATCAACTCGGTAAAATATGAAACCTTTTTTCGACACTAAAACTGTCACTTTTAGAAAAACTGAATGAATTAATTTGTTTTTATTAATAAACGTTTAGTAACTAACACAAATTCGGAGCATTCTCTGTTTAATCACTTGATAAAAAAAAAAAACTGAAAACCCGTTTGTCCTGCCTACTTATAGAGGGTTTCAGTCTTGCATAAATAGTGAATTCCACTGTATGCAGAATGTTGCTTGCATGTCTGCACAGTGTTTTATTTTCACAGCTTACAGTCAGTAAATATTGTAAGTATTGGACTTCAGGGCTCCAGACTGACACCAAAAATCTTTCCACTGCCACTAAACAAATATTGGGTGCAGTGCTGCCACTTGATTTTCGGTGGTGTTTTTTTTTTTATTATTAAAATCCTAAAGTCATTGTTTAGTCAAACAGTTGGCCGATTTAGTTTGATTATTTATTATCCTCCTTTGAAATACCCACTGGCAGCATTTCTTTTTCTGTCTCTCGTGCGATTTACTATTAATTGTCGCACCTTTACCGTTTTTAGATTAAGATTTTTTTGTTGATTTCATATACAGTATATATATATATATAAAAAGCTGTTACCAGTTTTTGTCGTAGTGCCACTAAACGAAAAACTTAATATGTTAGTCTGGAGCCATTGACAACAAGAGACTACTTGCAAAGGTAGTTATTGAAAGCTTTCAATGGAGCCATTGGGTTCTAGAGGTGTGGTTACAGCAATTGCGCAGTTGGCATGGCCTAGGGTTGTGGGGCCCGATGTGATATATTTTCATGGGGCCCCAAATGCCTGGCGGCGCCCCTGTCTGAATGTGTGCATATTTGTTCACTTGGGATTGAAATGTAAAAATGTCGGCATATTTACTTTATCCAGTTTAAGTAATAGGAAATAGCTCCATGTGTTATTGTTATTATTGGTGTTGTTCATTTATTAATTATTCAGTCATACACACAGAGTCCTCAACGGGCCGAAAAATCATTGCCCGACCCGGGCTGAGCTAGATGTTTACTTTAAATCTTGCTATAAAGTTGTGGGTGGTAGTCACAAATAAGACTTAATAGAAGTGTTGCCTGCTTTCGCAGCTATTTCCTTTCTGCTTGTTCTGCAGACAGGGTTACCATCTTCTATCAAGTTTCCGTCAGCAATTATGTAAAAAAACAAAATACACCCACATTTTAATCTCAATGTGTTTCTCTTGGTTAAATTAAGGTTTAATAAAAATAGCTGTTTATGTACGTTGCTATGCCAGGCAGACACAGTGACTGGGGCTAAGAGCTTTGTATGCTTCGTATGAAAATGTTAGCTTGCAACAGTAAATCCCATAATGTTGATGAAGTAATCTGCGCTGCGCTTTGCATCTGGTGTTTGCGCCCTACCTCGCGGCAAACGGCAAATTTCTTATGTGAAGGCCTAGAAGGCTGAAAAATCCCCCGAGCGTTATCAGTGCCTCTGCCATATTTTCATTGAAGCAGAACAAACCCACGTTGCATGCTGCGCGTGCGCGCCTTCGTCTGGCTAACTTGGGTACAGGGGTGGCTGTGGCTCAGGCAATAGAGTGGGTTGTCCACTGATCCAAGGGTTGGCGGTTCGACCCCCAGCTCCTCCTGTCCATGTGTCAAGTGTCCTTGAGCAAGATACTGAACCCCGAGGTGCTCCCAATGTGCAGGCTAGCGCCTTGCATGGCATCTCTGCCACCATTGGTGTGTGTGTGTGTGTGTGTGTGTGTGTGTGTGTGTGTGTGTGTGTGTGAATGAGAGGCAACATTGTAAAGCGCTTTGTTCCATTCCGGTTGAAAAGCGCTATATACATGCAGTCCACTTGCCATTTTGATGCTATTTACATTTATTTTTTCAAACCGGGGTAATGAACTCGCTACGGTTTTAATGATAATACAATTTTTAACGGTGATACTAACCGAAGGGAGTTTTTTACCATGAAACTGTTGCTCAAATATGCTCAAATCACTACTCTTTACTCTCTCAAGCCCAAGAAACAATGTATCTCAAAAAAGACTCATTGACAATGCTAGCTTTGCTCTAATACCGAACAGGCTGAACCAACATTATTTTCCATTTATTTCCAATGTGCTCACTCTAGCGTTCTAGTGAACGCTTAACCAACAGTAATTTCTGTTTTCTTACAAAGAAAATACTGTGTTATATTGTCCACCCAACAGGTTCATTGGTCAGCTAAATTTTCCATTACTTCAGTATAAAATAGATCAAAGATCACTCACAGTTCTACAGAAAATCAGAATGAAGTTGTGTCCATCCTCACATGGGAAATATAAAGGCTCGCAAGCAAGCTTTTTCGGGGCTAACGGGACTGTCTGCATTAGCTGTGTGCTTGGCTAGTATTTAAGACTAGATGAACTCCTTTAGTAACTCAATTCACATCGACAGAAAAGTCAAATAACTTGGGTCTCGTCGACAGACCCATCTGGCAGGGCTTTTTTATCCTTTATTTAGCCAGATGACAGATTTGCGCTAACATCGCGTTAACTTTGACAGCCCATATATATATATCTATATACATTGTTACATGTTTTTTTAAATTGAAGTTAATCAAATGGACCATCTGATTATTCCCATTCCGCATTACTATGTATTATACAGCTCTTTTTTGTGTCTTTATCAATGGGTACAGAATAGTGCTCCACTAGCCCACAAAAATCCACTTTGCGACAGAACTCCAGCGACTCACTGGACGGAGCGTCTATAAATTGTTTTACAAAGGATGCCGCCATCCCAACACAAATAATTGTAAAAAACAATTACTAAACCAAACACACGCACTAAACCACGGACCAGAAACCCAAGGTGACAATTAGACAATCCAAACACAACACCAAGCACCAAGGGATATACAGACACAATCCACAAAAATAAAAATATTTTGTTGGTTCGAGTCTTTTAAGTCATAGAAAAGTAAAACTTAGTTTCACAACATAAAAGTGTTAGTATCTATACAGCTCTTGCTAATTCCCAGTTAGCTTCCAAAGAACGTAGATTTTGTTCTTACATGATACAATCCTTTACTTTGAGCAGTTTAATAAAAAATATGCGTTTTATTTAATATCAAAGGACTGATGAACTGGTTTAAGCACATATTCTTAAATCACTGAAATATGCTATATTTACCTATTTATATTATTAAAAGCATTGTATTGTCATTTTAAAACTCACCACTGCGCGGCGGTCGTCGCTGGACTTCTAGGAAATTTAAGGTCAAACGGGAACAGAAAAATTGAGCGCTCCTCTCGCTTAAGCCAGAATTCCTACCTATTCCCATCACATTTGACGGTCAAACTTGGATTCATTTTGAACAAAATCCCTGTCAGGACATGACCTTGAGCGAGCCCATCAATCAGTCAAATATAAGTTATTTAAAATCAATTTCATGTACTTCTTTTGACTACGTGCTACCCTAAATCGGCTAGTTCGCACGAATCCTTTTAACACCGACAAGACAAAGGCCTCCTTAAGAAACTGCCAAAAAAAAACATCCATCCAAGGAAAATCAAGATATACGCCCCCAAAACTGAGCGGCGTCCATTGTATTCAGACAACGGTAAGGTTTGCTTTGCTCAGTAGTGTAACTAGCTAAACAATTTGTTTTGTTTTAGATTTGTGTCATGTGGGTTAAAATTTCATATTGTGAGATTTATTTTAGCTCTCTGTGATAGTTATGTATATTTGGCTACTATTAGCTGTCTGATAACTTACTGAGTGCTGATCATTCATTTTAAATGATGCATCTATGGCTGAAGCAAGATAACGATTGTATAGGTCGAGGTCATTACTACTTTAACATGCAGATTCAAGATTTGCAGCTTTATGTAAACCTTTCCATGCTTAAAGCTAATGAAGGAATAATTTGATTGCGCAAGGAATAATATGAGACAGTTTCTTTATATCATTCTTTTAATTTTTTTCTATAACGTTGTCTCATGCACCTGTGGTTGTCTTTGATCTGTTATTTCGTGCCATTATAATTATAATCCAGGATTTATTTTTAATCCAAATGAATTGATGTCACTGCCTAATTTATTGGTTAATTTGAAAACCCTTTTTGCATATTTGTTTCAAGAACAGCATAATGTTTAACTTTGGTCTTTCTCTTTTACAGACTAACAAACATCACTAACAAAGATTTGAGAAAACGATCAACAACCCCAAGATGAGCTGCATGTAGCAAAATGCTTGTAAGGTTTGATGGAATGGATTTAAGGGAGTGTAATACTTTAGTTGTCAAGTTAACATTAGCAGATTTGGCAGTTGAGAGACCTCTAAGACTAGATCTTGATCTATTGACAAATAGGGCTATGCTTAAGATTAATCCCTTTATTAAAGTATCTGACACATGGGTGGGTTGTAAAGATGAAGTGCTTTAAGATTTTCTTTGCCATAACTTTGCAATCCAGTTCAATACAGATGCAGACAAATTTGCATATAGCAGACGCCTTTGTGCAGTAGTTAAAAGGGTCAAATCTAAGAGGAATAAGTTCCGTTCCACAGACAGAGAGGCATATGACAAGTGGATCTTTAGTTTTCCAAATGAGATATTAAATACAGGAACCAAGTGTTTCAAATAAGAGGATGGGAGGCATGATGATGCGATCAATCGACTTGGTTGTTTAAGAGCTGCAGATGAGGCCGTCATTAACCTAAAAAAGCCATCACAGATAGATTGCAGACAGACTGTTTTGGTTGCACTGCAGGCCAAATGTAACTGTTATAGGGAGGAGGAAGGCAGAGTTGTCAGGGGACTTGAGGCTGATGTAAGGATAAGTGGTGTCAGGTCAAAGTTAAACTTGTGTGGTGAGCACCTGCTTATACAGAATCTTGCAGGCTTCATTGACTGACCATATGCAGGTTTTCAATTAGCCAGTTTGGTTCTGGATAGGTGAGCCTGCAGGTGCCAGAGTTCAGTTTGGTAGGTTTGGAATAGGGGGTATCCCAACTTTTAAACATAGGCCCATGGTTAGTATACTAATGCTATTCAGGAGGTTTTCATGGATCTGGTTTGCAGCATGTTTTTTTTCTATATAAACATTTAGGTTTTTTCCATTCCTATGTCGTACATTCTAGACTGGTTGCCACAAATAAAATAAAAACGTTAACACTACTGTTTTTGTAGTTTTTCTTCCAAACATGTCTAACACTTTTTATTATTGAAATCTATTCAAGATTTAAATTGTTTAGTAGGCCTATTCATTTGTAAGTAGTCCTATCAATATAATCACTTCAGGGCTCTGGTGAACCATATAATGCATTAAGGTCTTGCCATGATGAAAGTGAAGATGGTATCTTGGTCCACTCACAGCATATGCTATACTTATGCGCTGGTTTTATAAATCTATAAATTATTTATCTATATATGTTCACTGTATAATAGAATAAAGTAGGTCTATCGATTTATATTATAGCGTGGCATGATTTTAGCCACACATATGTAACCTAATGCTAATGCAGGCTATCGGTTTGTTTGTCCGGTAGTAGGCTAAGCTAGAATGTTGGGGCCTGGTGCCCGCGTCCTTAACAACAAAGTAATTTGACGTGATTGCTGTTTTCAGAGAACACATTTTAAATAATGTACCTTTTTTTTAGGTAAACGATTATATAACATGTAAAGATAATACGTTTTACCATATATCTATCGCAAAATATAAATAATTTCGCTCACAGTCAAAGACTACGGTAATGTCAAAGTCGGCCGTATGAGGTTTTTGCTTTCTAACGACTTAAGTTGGCTACACGGCAGCAACAACTCCGCAAATTTGAAAACCTTCTTCCGACACTAAAATGGTCACTTTTTGAAAAACTGACAATTTATAAATTTGTTTTTATTATTTAACTAACATTTAGTTAGTAACAGATTTTTTTTACATTTCGCTGTTTTAATCACTTGATTTAAAAAAAACCTGAAAACGTGTTTGTCCTGCGTACTGATAGGGATGTTCAGTGAGTGATTGAATGTCCAAATCCCTGTATTTAAAGTGAAAACCCAGAGGTGGGGGGTATTTATTGACAAGCGTGCATTAGTCTTCATTTACAACGAATACAATTTATTTTTGTACTACAATCTACACACAATAGCTCATAATGACGAGAAAAATGGGAAGGTTTATTATAAATTTTTTCTATGGGAAAGCCCTAAAGTCACCCTGAAACCCAATACCACAGCGCCTTGGTATCAAGATCAAGGAGACATTACGCTGTTGTTTCTATTGCTGTATCCTACGAATGCTGCACAGTACTCCCACAAACACGAAATACTCACTGACCTCTCTCAAGTTTCACACATTAAAAGAACCTTTAGGTTTACAACTGTCTCTGATGCCCCAGACTCCTCATCCTGGGGGGTTGAGCTCGTTATGAATACCGATAAACCACTGCTATAAGCATAGAATGCAGGAACACGGTTCGCTTAACAAAAATATAAATAGATTAAAACTCTGGGTCACTGCTGTGGTGCTACTAGTAGTAGGTCTAACGGCAGAAATATTATAGTACACAATGTGACCATAGGCAGAGACGTCTCCCCTCTGAGAATTGGAGGCAGAAGCACATAAGAAACTGAATATTCTTACTAGAAAAAGGTTTTGTCAGAGTAGCGGTGCTCTTGTCCGCTGAGGAATGGCATTCTGTAGAGGACACTCATGCGCGTTCATTATAAGGATCGGCACTTAAAAGTACCACGGGACGCGTAGCATCTCTATGGTCTTGATATCAAGGCGCTGTGGTGTAGGATTTCAGAAAATAGGGTGTCCTTAGAGCTTTGCCATCGGAAGGGGTTGACCGAAATGAACGAAAAATAACTTTATTTTTAAAGCTTTTGCAAATGTATTATGATTTTAAAACAGCCATGTGTCACTTACAATGGATTTACTCCCCTAATCACAACTTCAGAGTGGGATGTTATATTATACACTGTTAGAGTAGTGATTGTTTAACATTTTAGCTTTTTTGTTTAAGTTTTCAAATGTAGCTGCCAAATGTTTATTCTGTGTTATTGGCATATTTAGTTATATTTTGCCTTGACTGTGATGTGTCTTTAAGGACCAGTGGATAACCCCCAAACCATTTGTGGGAAAACCAGCCAAGAGCATTGAGGGTGTAACTACTTGCCTGAGTGCCCCTTCAGGTCTTCCTATTGTTAAAACACCTCATCAAGAAAGTCTGTTTGATGAAGATGGCGTCGATGATGATTATCTGTTTGCCGCCACAAAGATCTTAAGGTATCAAGGTTAATAGTCTGGAGGAGATCATTCTGTTTTCTATGCAGTCATTGATGCCCTCTTATCGAAGCCATGCTTCGTTAACACGTACAGATCAAATGCAGTGGTGTGCCCACTGAAAGTAACCGTTTATAGTAGCAATATGGTTTTGGTACAGTGCATCCGGAAAGTATTCATACCCCTTCACTTTTCCACATTTTATTATGTTACAGCCTAATTCCAAAATGGATGAAATAAAAAAAAATTCTCAACATTTTACACACAATACCGCATAATGACAAAGTGGAAAAAGTTTTTTAGAATTTTTTGCAAATGTATTAAAAATAAAAAAATAAAATATCACATGTACATAAGTATTCACACCCTTTACTCAATAATTTGTTGAAGCACCTTTGGCAGCAATTACAGCCTCAAGTCTTCTTGAGTATGATGCTACAAGCTTGCCACACCTATTTTGGGGCAGTTTCTCCAATTCTTCTTTGCAGATCGTCTCAAGCTCCATTAAGTTGGATGGGGAGCGTCGGTGTACAGCCATTTTCAGATCTCCCCAAAGATGTTCAATCGGGTTCAAGTCTGGGTTCTGGCTGGGCCACTTAGGGACATTCACAGACTTGTCCTGAAGCCATTCCTTAAGACGATCTGCAAAGAAGAATGGGAGAAACTGCCCCAAAATAGGTGTGCCAAGCTTGTAGATTCATACTCAAGAAGACTTGGGGCTGTAATTGCTGATGAATGAATGATGAATGAATACTTGCTAACCACTGAGCCACCGTGCTGCCAAAAGACTTGTGGATTTAAGATTAAGGTAGAAATAGCATACGTAAACTTAATGGAAAGAAATTCTAATTAGTGTACATTCATGCAGTTTGAACCATAAGGTTATCAGTTAATCTTACTGGCATACTGCACGTGCTTTCAGTGGGCACCCACGTTTTTTTACAGCAAATGTACTGCTATCTAGTTTTTGTTGGAATGTAATTATTCTTTGTTCTGCTTTCTATTTGTTGCTATTGTTTTGTAAATGCTGTAATATTTTCATCAAGATGTTTTTCCGTCTGTCTTTACAGTCAGAAAAATCTTCAGAGAGTAGCTCTTCTTTTTGAAGATGAGGATAAAAATAAAGATGACAGGTCCCTGTTTGGTTTCCAACCAGCTGCCAACAATCGTGGCAGCACCATGGCTCCAGCTATGAAGGTAAACTTGGTTTGGAATTAAAATCTATATGAATACATTTCATTTGTAATACGCTTTACATTGTAATGACAACCTCAAAGTGCTACAACTAACGTTAGGATAACAAACATTAAAGCTTAAGCGAGAGAGAAAAAAAGCAATTAAAATAACAAAACACAGCAAGCTTTCTTAAATGATAGTTTTAAAGCCTGTTTAAAAAAATGAAAAGAGTCTGTGGCAGCCTCAGGAGGTCTTGGAGGGCATTCCACAGACGGGGGGCTACAGCACTGAACGCCCAGTCGACCATTTTGGGTTTTGGGGAAAGGAGAAGCAGGCTGTCCCCAGGCCTGAGACAGTGGGAGGTTCTGTGAGGTCGACTATTTCAGTGGTTCTCAAACTTTTTGAGTCGCAACCCCCCAGAACAATCAGGTTGGTGTTCGCGACCCCCCCCCCCCAAAAAAAAACATGTGTGAATGCGTGAGAAATATGCGGTGTGTGAGAGCGTGAAAAGGGTCATTTGCTTGACTCTCAATGCGTGAGAGTTGGCAGTTCTGCTAACCCATGTAAGCCATCTCTCCATAGTCGTTCCATGTGGTAGCTAATAGTTAGCTATAACTAGCCAATACCAACTAATCGGCCACAAGCAATTGTGGCGCAGTGCGCCAAAATTATTTTATTTGCGTGTGTCCAATCTAAACTCAAGTGCATGCGCATGTTCCGTCAAGACGCGTCTCACACACCGCTCACCGGATGTCCCTCACAGAGGCCCCCCCCATCCTGTGTGGGAGGCATCCATCGTCACTATGCACCTGCGTACTACAGGGCCCAATAGGGTGCCCGTCAGGAGCAGCGCTCTGTCCCGCCACGCCGCCAGCACCAAAACGCAGCGATTGGTGACCCTCAGGGAAAAATCCAGCCTCCTCGCGGGGTATAACATTCTGGCCACCAGCCAGTATTGGAAAGCCCGCATGTGAAGGAGACCCAGTGGGACTACTGCCGTGATGGAGGCCATGAGCCCCAACACACACAGACACGTCCTGACCAAAACCTGTGCACCCTGCTGAAATCCGGCCAGACACTTGTAAAAGGTCTGTGAGCGGTCTCGGGAGAGAAAGGTGCGGTTCGGAACCGAGCTGATGTTATTCCCAGGAATGTAACGCACTGGGAGGGAACCAGAGGGAACTCTTTTCCGGGTTCACCATGAAACCGAGGGAGGCTAGACAAGACAAGAGAACACTCGTGTGCTCCGTCGCCTCCTCTCTCGTGCCTGCGCACAATGACCCATCGTCCAGGTAATTGTGTACGCGCATACTCTGTGCCTTCAGCTGCGCTAGCACAGCTTCCACTTTGTAAACGTTCGAAGTGCCAGTGAGAGTCCGAAGGGGATAACCTGGAACTCTAACCTCTGACCTTTGAACGCAAACCTGAGGAACTTCCTGTGTGTGGGGAGGACCAAAATGTGAAAATAAGCATCCTGAAATACCAGGAAATACCATGAGTAGAACCCGCTGGGTGCCTTTGTCGGTGCCATGTATCTCACAGCCACTTTCTGAAGGAGAGTGTATCCTCCGCTAGAGTAGGGGCATGCACACCACTGGCTAGGGAGCCCACAAACCCGAGGGGAGAGGTGTGTGACTGTACTGTGAGCCGGACCCTGACTGCTCGTGTAGTCAACGTGACCCAAGGCTGCACCGACAGGAGGCTGTTCCGCGCATCAAGGCCGCTGCTGCTTCTTCCCTCGGGAGGAATCCGACTGGGATCTCTGGTGCAAACCGATTCTTCGGCTATGGTCTTCCACGTTGGAAACCCCCACCGTCGACTGCGTAGCAGAAACCTGGGGTGGAGCACGTGAAGGATGAGCATGTGAATCCCATACCGCCCCGTACGGGAGGGGGGGAAGGCTTCGTCTTTTTCTCAGGCTGAGATAGAAACCGTGCAGACAGGGCCTTCCCTGTCGACTTCCGCTGCTCCATTCGGGCCGTCACCTTCCCTGCCAAGGCACCAAAGAGCCCAGCGGGGTCTAACGGCTCGTCGAGGAAAGCAGCCCTCTCTCTAAGCAGGGTCTTAGTAACGTCCTACTAGACAAAGCGTTGCGCCACCATCGTAGCTGCCATAGACCTGGCCTTCTGCGCTGCCAGTCCTCTGAGGGAGCGCAGGGAGAGGTCCCTAAGCATACGGCTGATGTCCTCCAGCTCGCAGATCATCCGGGGCGGACTCAGCCGTCTCCTGCTGGGCCGCGGCTTGGAACGCCAGGAGAATCAAAACCATGTTCGCACTCCTGGCTGCCGAGGCCTTGTAGACGCCCCCAGTATTCTGCCTCTTCTTTCTAGCCCCCTTGAACGTCGACATCACACTACTGGGTAGGGGGGAACGGCAGCCCAAGCTAACCAGGTAGAGGTGCACGACTTTGCTAGCTCAGAGAACAGCAAAGTCATCGACACCACAAGGCAGCTGTAGCTAGCTAGCTCTAAGAGCTAGCTTAGCAATAGCTAGCTAAGTAGTTAAAAGGTACCCCGCAGGCTCGACGAGACAAAATGGGTAGACTCTAACCACCTCGCTTACTACACACTCGGACCGATTGAAAACGACAAGGCACACGTTAGAAAACGGGGCACAGGCTGTTAGTTAACACCCCACCAGGTCACCGAAGCAACAGGAGGTGAGGTACCGAGGAGGCCGTTCGCTAGCTAGCCATTAAGCGGGTGCTAGCTTAGCAGTAGTCTAGCAGTAGCTTGGCAGTAGCTAGCTAAGCGGTTAGCGATGCCCCGCAGGCCCGTAGGCAAAACGGGGGACACTAACCACGTTGCCGACTACAACTCGGACTGATAGAAAACAGCAAGGCACACGTTCGAAAACGGAGCACGGGCTGCTAATTAACAGAAAGGGAAAAAATGTGCTGAAAAACCACAGCGTAAACTCCAGAACAAAGTGGCTAACAGGCACCGTGGACTGTGGTGCTACAGTATGTTAAGTAGCGCGACGGAAAGCAGAAGAAACGCCAAAGGCAGAGGAGAGAACTTTTTACCTTGCTAGCAAGGAGACAACCCTCAGACCAAACAGCATCTTCGCCAAAGATAAGGTTCACTTGACAGGAGGACACCGATAATGTTCACACCTGGCTGAACGATGAAAATCTGGAGTGAGATGGGTCTGATTTTGAGATGATTTTGTGAAACTGTAAGGTTGACTGGAGGTTGACTATATAGAAATATCGACACATTTTCACTGTCCAGGGCATCGATTATGTTGACTAATCACAACATGATTAGATCTTTGAGGAAAGAGGGGGAATTGCCATAGGAGCTAGGTTTGGGTACTGATAATGTAATTTACACAAGTATCATCCGAGTGAAATGTGTCTATCCATACTCACAATGAAGGAAAATCCATAGCTTGCCGTGAAATGCCAGCTAGCAGCCACAAGCACAGGACTGCTCCCCTACACAGTACCCCCAAAGTTTGCTTCTGCGCGACACCACACATTCTTGCCATCGTCACAGCTACTCTGTTTACAAAAATGTTTAGCATATATTCGCACTAAAATAAAGTTTGCAATTCTCACATTTGGCTCAACACATTAATAAATGCTCAGATTATTCTCACTATAGCCAGCTAGTGTAAACACAATTACTGGACATTCACACATAAGCACATATTATATAAAAAAAACTTGAAATAGTTGTCTTACTCTTGTGATCAAAAACATTGATATGAAGCTGAATTCTGAGGCTGTTCTGTAAATAGTTTTCTAATAAACAATTAATAAAGGAACTTCTAATGAACCCACATCAGGCTTAAAATGCCAATTTACGATTAGGACCCACCCACTTCTGGTTTAAACCCTGCCAATTCTGAGTATACAGATTATTTAGTTGTTTGAACACATACAGATAATAGAGTAGGGATGTCACGAGAACCGCTAATTTGGTACCAGGGATGGTAATCGAGAACCGGTTGTAGTTGAGAACCGGTTCCAAATTGTCAGATTCTTCAGAATCTTATGCCTCCAAGCTTAACAATTCCTCTTATCGATGCCGGTGTTGTGCCGAAATTTGACCGTTTGCCGAAACCCCACCCCGCAAAATGCAAATATTTTGGCAGCAGAATAATATTATACATAAATGTATTACTTGTAAAGTATTCTATCTGCTCTCGTAGGTTCATATAGTGCATCTTACAGTGTACATTATGGGTCGCCTATCACTAGCGCCATTCTGTGGATCGCATTACGATGTGGTCCTCTTAAAACATAAAATATACGATCGCTTTAATTTGATTAGTTGCTCCTGTTGTGATATTCTTGTCTTTGCTGAGTTTTAGAAACTGTAGGCTAGAAGCACTTATGTTGTCGAAAGAACAGCATAGAAAATGTGCGTTCCCTCTAAGGGGGGTCGAATTCTAGCAGCCGTCAAATTTCGCCACAACAGCGGCTTTTTTTTTCATTGCAAAAACGTTTGCTTCATGATGTCAAATATAAGCTGCTGGAAACTTGCAACAAGGAGTCATAGCCATAGGTGGCGGGTAACGTAGGCTAGAGAAAGGATTCTGACACTCCTTACACTGCCATGGAGAGTATTTACAATGGCTGGAACAATGGCCACAGGAGGCCATATTTCCTCTCTGCTGGAGTTATCCACTGGCACCCCACAAAGTTCAGCAGTAGCTCAACAAACTCACAAAGTTGTTGAGAGTAGCTCAACAAAGACCTGATGTGACATGTTTTTGCACATACGTCTTTGTGGAGGATGAATGAATTGGTGACAGCAATGTCCAGAAAGTGGGAAGACATTGGTGATTGCTTGGCTACAGGAGCATGTGCAGAGGTGCCTGCTGGTCTGTGCTGGAAGGTGCTTGTTGATTTACAGGAATTGCAGGGTTTTCTGCACTCTGTTCATCACACATCAACACTAATAAAATAGAAATGTTACATCAATAATAACAACAGTAATAACAGTTGAGTTACAACATTTGTCATGAAATCAAACTTCATGCAGAGTGCCTGAACACAGACCCACACACTTTTTTCAGGCAAGATTTGCATTTTAAATCCTACCCCCACTCAGCCTAACTTTCACACCCTACCCTCAACACCCAACACCTAGACATTTACCTATGTAACCATTCGCTCCCCCCACATATAAACTGGAAACAAGTTAGTTATGCTATTTGAAAATAAAAACGTAACCATCAAATTCTGATTTGGAAATATATTTCCATGACAATGTTTGAAGCTTCAAAGAATTCGGGTCAGCCCTAATAAAATATATACAATATTGATAAATGCTTAAAATAGAAAAACAGAGAGGACAACATTAAAACACAGTGAGCAGAAGGCTTTCTAAAATAGAAAGAGGAAGATTTTTTTACAAAGCATCAAATGTAGGCTACATGATAATTCAAATGAAATAGTAAACTAGTATCATTTGGAAAATAGTAACGGATTACCATGGCTATTTCTCTATCATTGACCCTTGAACAAAGTTATACCAGGTAAAAGTGCGCTAGGGCGCACCGGTATGCGCGCTAGGCTACACTTACTTTCAACACACCAGCGGGAAATAACTAAATGCTAATATCCATTTCAATAAAACATTGGCAATTATTCACGTGCATCCAAATGTTTTTACAATTTGAAATTAATTACCTGTCCTCAAATGGATATATTCCTTCTGTAAAATAGTCAACATCTCAGCTGGAGGCGCTGTCTGGAAAATTACATGCTGTCCTCTCCCTCAACGCTTTGAAATATCCTCTCAATAGCTTCTCCTCGTGCCTTTCTTCTAGCCATACTAGCTTGTAAAAGAATACAGTTGTTTTGTGTCTCATCTGCTGTATGATCCAATATGACAGTGTTCCAATGGTAAGTGGTTGTCTTCATTGACATAGATACATGTATGTCTATTGTTATCTTTTGTAATTCTTTGGCGTAGACTCAACTTTAAATCACATGACCTATACTATCCCTTGACGTCATAAAACCCCGCGAAAATAACAAACGATCAATAGAAGCCATGGCTAGGAGGGGGGCAACGCAAACTGGATAGGCGACATGCCAATAATTTATTAAAGCTACAGGCCTCTAGTTTAAAATACAAAAAACGAATCGTCTTAATAGGAAATAGTTTTTTTTTCATGAACGATTTTGCTATGGATGACTGATTGACGCGCCCGTGCGTCATTCGGTCTCTAAGGGATAAATAGACCTATGCAAATTAAAAACAGAATTGTTTGTTTTAAATACTTAAAGGGTACATCCCACTGTTCTTTTTTGTAATGTTAATAGTTGGTTATTTTTATTTATTACTTGAATAATGTAATGCAGCATGCCACTGTTGATTTTTTAAATGTTTTAAAAGAAATTAGTGTATGTTGAAGTACATGGCATTTGTTTTGTTTTTTAAAACGTGGAATTTAGAGAATCGTGGAATTTCACTGGTATTGGTATCGACCACTAAATTTCTGCTATCGTGACGTCCCTCTAATGGAGTCGTCGCTCATCCGTAATAGGAGCATTTGAATGTCAGCAAAAGGGTTTTGTATTGGATTCTGTAGAGGATAGGGAGCCAGTGAAGAGAATACAGGATTGAAGTGATGTGATGGTAGTTCTGCACTCATGAGAATCCTGGCAGCACTGTTTTGGATGTTTTGGAGTTTCTGGAAGTTCCTGCCAGAGGTCCCAGTGAAAAGTGCATTTCAATAGTCCTGCCTTAAGGAAATGAAGGCATGGACGAGTTTAATGTGCTTTCCATTTATGTTATGCTGTAGGCTCCTGTTGTGGATCCCTCCTTGTTTGAGACAGACCAACGAGAGGAGTTGGCAGCTCCCCAGCCATCAAAACCACCAACAGCTGCAAAAGACAAGCCAGCAGAACAGGGAAGACTGGGGGTAAGCCATGAACAACCAGAGGGCTCTAAGAGACATGAAGTGGCAGATGTCAGCCTGTTTGAAGGCATAGATATAATTGTAAATAAGCCTTCAAATACCTCATTGGGGGACAAGGCTGACAGCAAAGATGACTTCCTGTCTATGAATGGCCCCCCTCCGATGGAGAAGAATGGGAAGAAAAGTACACTGAGTTTGTTTGATGAAGCACAGCATCCGGTTAATAGTATTGCCCCTACTTCTTTTCCTGGTCAACCAGTTGCTAAAAACACTCCTAGGGTTTGTAGAATCCTTTGATAAACTGTGAACAACTTACTACATTATGAGTTATCTTCAGTGCTCAGACTTTCTTAAATGATCCTGCCTAACTATCTATGTTGAAGTCGGTTTATATGAAGGTATAATTTACTGTGTGCATGCCGGTGTTTGCTAGCCTTCAGAGGAGCGTTTTAACACTAAGAGTATGGGAGTTTTCCAGGATGAAGAGCTGTTGTTCAGTCATATCCAGCAGAAAGATAACAACCCTTACGTCGACCTTTTTGCTCCCTCTAAGACTGCTGATACGACCACAATCAGTCATAAGGTAAGACGCACAGACTTCGAAATCGTAACCACTTTACAGAAAGTTTTTCCTTTGTGCATGTATAAGGAGCACGTTTTGAGTACTTCAAGACTTTGGAAAGGATGCGTTGTATCATATTCATGTATTTTTTCTGTAGTGGACGATCAACTTGATTTTAATATGTATCCAAATATAGTTACACTAAATAGCCTAATATTTAGGATAATTCTTGTTATTTATTAGTTTTTTTATTTTTATATAACCTTTATTTAACCAGGAAAGATACCATTGAGATTAAAAATCTCTTTTGGAAGGGTGTCCTGGCCAAGATAGGCTGCAGCACAGAATAAAACAAGTGATTACAAAACAGACACACAAAAAATTGACAACATTTACACCCTAATGTTTTACTCTCCATGTAATTTAAAAGCAGGCAGAGAAAATAGATCATTCATTTTTAAATAATTTTGCTACATATTCCAGTCTGAGGGTGCACTGTACATTAAAGCATTTTTCCCACTCACTGTACGCACATTGGGTACTAACAATGTGTAAAAGTCGTGCTACCGCAAAGAGTACTGTCCAGCGCACTCATCTGTGATATGTAAAAACCTAGGTAGGATGGGAGCAGACCAAGAATTGCCTTATATATTAAAGTATACTAGTGTGTTTGCATGCAAGTTGCCAGAGCCAGCGTCCTACCCGTGAGTAAAGCTTACAGTGGTGAGTCAGGGCTTTGCAGTTAGTGATGAATCTAAGGGAAGCATTGTCAGCTGTATCAATCATATGCAGAGCCAACATTTTACAATTTAAATGCTGCATCACCCTTCTGGGCTTCATGTAGAGTAATGATATGATGATCTACTGTAAAAGAGAGCTATTTGGTCTAGTAAGTATATGTATGTTGTGTTTTTTTAAATATTAAGCATTAACTTCAGATCAATCCATAGATCTTAGCAGGACATCAAAAACAATTTTGACCTTATTTAGTACCTGTTCTGTGATGGTTGCTGAGGCGTGAGATATGTCATCTGTATATAAGTGCATATTACAATCTAATTGTAACTTCAGTGTTGTAAATATACAAGGTGAAAAGGAGTGAACTGAGGATGGAACCTTTGGGAACACATATAAACACTAGAATTAATTCAGAGCAAAGAACAGACATAATTATTTCAGAAATTCTATGGTCAAGCCTAATGTCGTGAAGTGTCCGAGTTAAATAGAATGATCCACAATGTCATGCATTTGGGAGCAGAACTGCCTCATTCATAAAAAAAATAAATTCATACATTGTCATACAAAGAGTTGCAAGTAGCAGCTGAATTTTAGTAATTTAATTGTTTTTGTTTATTTTATGTCACTGTTATAGTACAAGCCTAATAGTATTGTAATAATATGCCTGTACCTTGTGAGGATGAAAAAACAACTGTTAACATTAACCTGTAAATAAGCATTCAACCTTTGCAATGAACAAATAATGGCTTTGTATGTATTGTCTTCCACTTCGATACAGAATGAGTTATGCTAGTGCCGCTTTTACAGTGCACACATTTTTAATGCATTGTATTGTGTTTGTGGTGCTCTCTCTGATCACTACCAAAGTACCAATTGCCAAATTGGGTTTTGTATAACATTTTTAAATGATAGATTAAACAATTATCAGCTATGTCATATTTTCTACCAGAGTCCCTTTTCTTATGATCTGATCAAGCTGCTTAAATAATCAAAAACATTACCAGTTTTCTCTTCCCCAACTAAATTTAATTTTTTGTACCTTTGTCTTGACCTTCTTACTTCTCAGACTTTTGCTGGTAAAATAGACTAAAATGGTAAATGGACTGCATTTATATAGCGCTTTTCCACCTCAATGGCACCCAAAGCGCTTTACAATGTTGCCTCATTCACACACAGACAGACACACACACACACACACACACACACACACACACACACACACCGATGGCAAGGTTGCCTACCTGCCTGGGTGCTTGCTTACACATCGGGAGCACATTGGGGTTCAGTGTCTTGCTCAAGGACACTTCGGTACATGGACAGGAGAGACATCGAACCGCCAACCTTAGATCAGTGGACGACCCCCTCTACCTCCTGAGCCACAGCCGCCCCTATTAAAAGACAATAAGATAGGGGGTAGGATTAATTTAGCCCATAGATTCCTATGAACACATTTTTCTTTTAACACAGGCCAACCTGGTGATTAAACTGGCTGCACCTCTTCCTGGGGCTTATTCTCCCAAGATTCCAGGGGCCGTCAATGTATTCCCAAACCAGTCTCTTGGCTCCCTGGTGGCTCCCGTCCCCTGCCCTGATGCTGCATCTGTGACCAAAATGTTAGGACTTCAGCCAGCTATAGAGGAAGGGATAAACTTTGACAGGCCTGCCCGGGTCATTACGTTGCACAGTGCCAGCAAGGTAAGTCTTTTTCCTGAGCCTGAAGAATGTTCAGAAATTTGGTGTCAAGGTGAATGCAAAAGGTTAACATATAACTCATATAAATAAAATATACATATTGTAGCTGCCCTTGGCAATATAACACAGCAGAGTCTCTACGGGTGCAATACGTTATTCTTCTGAAGTCGTGATGACTAGTAGTATCACTTAGAGCACCGTGAAAACTAAAATAAACACAAGGATGACTGCTTATTTCTTATTACACAAGATTGAAAACAAATCATATTTTACAGTGTAACACTTGCATTTGCACACATTAACTGTATATTGAATTACTCCTTAAACAACTTAAAATAATGAAGCATATCTGTACATACAATAATTAATAATTCAGTGCTGCTCAATTAGTATACAACATATTCTAGTACCAGAAAATATAACAGTGACCTTAAACAACACTGTATGCAAACATATTACAGCCTACAGAGTTTCTCTATAGCCTACACTTAGAGCTACATACCTCGCTCCGCCTACCAAGGGTGTAAACTTAAGGAAACTTTACAGACATGGCTTTCTTCACGCACAGTGCAGCTAGCTTGATCATCACGCTGTTTTCTGAACTAAAAATAGCACAAACATGCGCCGAACATAAGACAACGGATTTCAAGCACCGTTCGTATGAACATTAATACAAACCCACACAGTTTTAAAGCATGCATGACACTAAAGTTCTGAAACATATCATGCTAACTTACATGTACAACAGGGGTTCCGTGAGGCGAGTGAAATCTGGTGTGTGATATTTTTGCACTGTAGCTATACAGGTTCCCGGGTTCACAGCATCAAAACCCACACCTACGTCAGCCACTGACCATGAATGATAACTGACGTAGCAGTCATTTACACATAATGCAGGTTCAGGCATTCATCCTCCATCGCCTAGGTTTTTTTTGTCACCTGTCATAGAAATCTCCCTACAGACAACTGTTTTACGTACGTAACTGCCGTAAAACAATTAATCATGGAGGTGATGGGGCTGGACTTGGCAGGAGTTGAGGCTGGGTGTAAAGTTAGGGATGCTAATACAAAAAGGTGTTACTGATTGTAGGAGCCATACATGCAAGTCCTGTATTTTACTTTTATAATGTCACTGTACTGTAACTTTTGGTGTTGGGCGTGTTCAACGGGGCCTGTAGTATTCAAAGATGATTGCATGCACCTGTTTTGACTCTGACAGGAAGAGGGAGTGAGCTCCGGAGTTGAGTTTTTTTTTCTCTTGACCGCACTCACGCATCCCAGGTAGTTTTTTGTGACCTTTGTTTATTGATTGAATGGATAACAAAACATAAAAGTAAATTATTAAATACAAGAACTTGGAAAAAGCAATTACTTCAACTACGCATGTCGCAGTATCTTTAGCTCTCTTTAGTCCCTCGCGGCCAGGTTGGACTGCCTTTGTTGCCGCAATACTAAGTTGAGAGAAAAACTCAATTTTTGAGAGCTAAAGTGTTGATCGATGGAAAGGAAAGTGCTTGTTCGCTGTGGATCGCTTTGGAACGCTTTGGATCAAGAAAAACATTGAGGTGCCTGGATCATCGCTGTCATTCATTACTATGAGACCAGAGGCTATACAGCATGCAAGCAACACAGCGAAGCGGTATGTAGTACCTTTATCAATTCTTACTATGTAAGTTGTCTTGTTTGAACACAGTAGGAATATAGTTTCTGCCACCAGTCCATTGGGGATGTGTTGTTGCTTGCTTGAGTTGTTCGTCACTGGAAAGGGCAAATCCTTTACTTCCTAAAGAGGAACAGGACAATCAAAATGAATGGTTTGCAGATGTACTCAAACACAATGGATTTATTGAGGGTGTAAAGCAGTGGTCTTCTGAAACCAGGAGACAAATAGGCCACACCCATGCCCATGTTGGCACAAAGGAAGTTCCCATATCTGTATCGCAACAGGAGCCAACTCATATTGAGATGTCTAATGTACACCCTGATGAGAATGAGTCTCATCTTTCCAAACACTGGGGACAAAGCATTGAAGCCTCTGTCACACAAGATGACATTAAACCAAGCAACAGTGTGTCAAACACTGAAATTTGTGGGTCTGGCGAACGGAGCTCTGCTGGAAATTGGTCCAGTGGCTCGACATCATGTTCAGCACGCATTACAGCTGAGGCTGACATGGCTGGTGTCATTGCAAGACAAAGGCTATTAAAGGGCAAGCATGCATTAGAAGAACAAGAGGAACAGCTAAGGAAATGGAAAGAGTAACTTGAACTTGGAAGTCGAAATAGCTGCGTCAGTGACTAAAGTGAACGTGCTAAGAGGCTCTGGGGGGGGGGGGTCTCGTGTTGCAAGTAAAACATCTGGGAATTCCCCGGCATGAACTATTATTTTGAGAAGGGACACAGGAAAGTTCAAGTACTCAGTGCTGATGCATGACCGTTTGCGCCTGATACAAACCTTCCAGAAGGTGGCTAGCCCAATCTAAATATTTTCGATGTAAGACCTAAAATAAGAAATCTAGCTAGCTCAAGATCTACAACCTCAAACCACATTGTCAAGATGCCCAGAGGCCAACAGATATCAAAGTGCATTACAAACACCTCAAGCACATCTAGTGTTTCAGCACCAAGGCAATCACCCTGCAGCACTGGTACCAGGGAGTAGTGATCAGAGTCACATAATTACAGTCTTGGAAAAACAAAATGGGATAACAGCTAGTTCCGCAATAGTCTCTCATTTTTGCCAAAAATAGATCTTAAGGTTTTCGATGGTGATTATTATTTGTTTTATTTATGCAATTTAACCTCTTCCAGCCGGCGCGCTTTAATTTCGGAACAAAAGTGCCGATGACTAATGGGTTAATAGCGCAGCCGGTCAATCACAGACTTTTTTTCTGAAAAAAGCAGGATATAGCTGACAAATCTGGCTACCCATTTTTGTAACTTGCTATGAGGTTAGTGGCGCGAATATTTTCTGGTATTAAATGCCCCGTCACTGAAAAAAAATCCACACAGCCTCAGCGGAGCCAAAGGAGTCAACCCAGGATACAGGACCAAAGGACCGTATTTAACGCTGTAAAGTTAAATCTGAGGAATTATTTCGAGGTAAGACCAGTTATATTTCATGTTTGATCAATTACTTGACTTAAAAAACAAAAGTATGGTGGGATTTAGTCTTAATTTATCAGAGTAAATATTTTGTAAAACTGTTTGTTTGCCTGAGGTCATTAGCATGAGTTGTCGAGCTCGACATCCCTTTGGATTTTATGACTGAATTTTTAGGTAAAAATGTCTGTGAAACTTGGCTTATGTAATTCAGTTATTGAGTTAAACAATTAAAGTTAAGCAAAATTTGTTTATTTTGACTATTTGTCATCTGAATAGGTTTATTGGAAGTGACCGTGATAGCTAGCTAACGTTTCTAAAATTGGAGTGAGTGAGAGCAGAACTACAGGCTTGGTGGTGACTAGCTCTGTCTGGTTGACTGTTTCTTTTAATTTCACCAGATCATCACTTGATAAGTTTATTCATATGGTTGGAAAATCCTGTCAGAATATTCTTTATCAAGAACATTTTGCTAGGTTGTTGCTTGTTCACAAAAAATTAGCCAAAAAGGCTCTCTGGAAGAGAATGTGATTGGGCTACAACTAAGCCTCTGACAACTTTTTTCAGTGTCTATTTGTGAAGTATGCACAGCGAGGTTATAGTATTTTTTTTATATTTTAGATGGACAGAGATTATGCCAGCCTGCTCCAGACCCTCAAGGGGCGAAGGCCTCTGACTGCTGATGAGCTGAGGCTCGTAGCAGAGGAGGAGATGGACCATGGTGGCTTGACTGCTCAGGAGGAAGACCAACTAGACCAGGAACTTCTGCGTGAGGAGGAGGATGACGAGGAGGAGGAGCAGGGACCTGATCCCCAGGCGAGACCATCACCTCGGTATGTATGATAGTGTGTGTGTGTGTGTGTGTGTGTGTGTGTGTGTGTGTGTGTGTGTGTGTGTGTGTGTGTGTGTGTGTGTATATATATATTATAATTCTCACATTACTAGTACTCACAATAGACTAACTTTGTTACCCCCATCATTTTGGGTATGGCTAGCCATTCTTCCACAGGTCCTAAGTCAGCTAGAAAGCGTAAACGCTTCCCTGACTCTCTCTCCTATCTTTCCTATTTTGATCAGGATAGACAGGCACTAAAACCTCTCCCGTACACCAAAGCGACCTAACGGTTTTGATTTGGATAGCGTGCGTCATGCTGTGCGGTCTACAACAAATTTCTTTTAGATTTTTTCATGCTGTTTTTTACTCATGCAGTAGTTGCTGAGATATGCAGCTTTACAAATCGGCAGGGATGGCAGCTGGTAATAAATCGGCCGTCTTATGCTAACTGTCAAGGAGCTTGGAATGAGGTGACTCTTGCGGAGTTTTACAAATTTCTTGGGCTACTAATTTACATGGGGTTTTCAAATCTTCCTGATTACCATTGTCATTGGGGGACGAAGTCACTTCAGGGCTCGTGGGTGAGGGGATTTATGTCTCGTGGCCGCTATAAGGCTCTCTTGTCAGCTTTGCATGTTGTAGACCCTGCCACAGAGGATAACCAGGATCGTCTTAGGAAGTTATGTTACATTATGGAGCATCTCAAACAAAAATGCCAGCAGCTATTTCAACCTAACCAAAATTTTGCCATAGATGAGCGAATGGTCAAGTCAAAAGGCAGGTCAGGGTTTAAACAGTAAATGAAGGGAAAACCAACTTGGTGGGGTTTTAAATTGTGGGTAATTGCAACATCTGACAGTGGGTATACTCTAGAATTCAATGTTTACACAGGTAGTCAAAATGGGCGTGTTACTGACTTGGCCTCAAAAGCAGTCGAATTGTTAGTGCAGCCATTCAAAGATCAGGGCCACACTGTATGGTATGACAACTTTTACACGTCCCCTGTGCTTATTATTAAATTTCAACAAATAGGGAGTTATGCCTGTGGGACATGCAGGGTGAACCGTAAGCAGTTCCCTGTGGAATTTAAAGACATAAAGAGATGGGAACGCAAAGCAGTTCGTGGGGACATGAGGTGGTGTAGGTTTGAGGGAAATATCCTAGCAATTCAGTGGAAGGACACGCGTGCAGTTACATGCCTCTCCAATTTCCACAATGCAAATGATTCCACCGAAGTAACTAGGTTTGTAAAAAGTGATGGTGGCTGGAAAAGAGAGGTGGCCCGCCAGCCTGCTGTCATTGCAGATTACAACAAAAACAGGGGGGGTGTTGATAGGTCAGATCAAATGCTAACTGCATATGATGTCTTACAGAAGACCCAGAAGTGGTGGAAAACACTTTTTTTTTTCACTTTATAGATATTGCTGTTGTCAATAGTTTTATATTATTTAAAGAGTGGCAACATGTTCATGGGGCACCAGGTGACAAACTAAGATAAGCTAACTTGACTGATAGATTTTAGAGAAAACCTGGCTCGTCAGCTGGGGGGTATTGATGTTCATGCGACTTTCCCATCTAACACTCCTAAGCCTGTTGTGCCTATGTCATCTTTCCACACAGCCCATGCCCCTGAACTACAGGAGTTACCCAAAAACTGCAGGTTATGCTATAGAAAAAGCAAAAAACTAAATAGAACTAAAGTAACTTGCAGTGCTCCAGAATGTAAAAGTAAAAGGCTCTGCTTTACTCGCGATAAGAACTGTTTCAAATCTTGGCACTCGGCAGAGTGTGATCAGTTTCGCGAAGAAGAATAAATTTTAAATCTGAGAGGTTTTGCTGTGTTTTCTGGTGTTTCTGCCCCTCCCTTCCCCGACCCTCTTTTCTCTTATCTTTCTGTCCACAGGTTTTTCTTTCTCTACACAGGTCTTATAATTGTTTAGGAATGCGATGGAATAAAAAGTATATTTACTATTTATAAATACATTTTAAAGTTATGTTTATCCAACCCTAACCCTGTTATCTTAAGTATTCACTTTGTATATCCATATAACACTAGTAATAGTTAATTATTTATATTATATTTATTTGTATATAATTAATAAGAATTACTGAATAGTTTTGAAAAATAATAATTTTGGTGTTTTTCCATAGTTTTTTACCTTGCGGTGTAAAAGTTGTTTATTTAAAAAAAGTGTGTATTTTGTTGAACACATAAAATCTATATTTCAGTGGTGGTGTCTTTTTTATTTTTAGAAACATTCTTAATTTACTTATACTGTTATCCATAAAGAGTAAGGAGGACTGGTGGTCTGAAATGTATCATTAGAATAACATTCTAAATTGTTGGTTCCTTTCTGTGGTTTTCACACTGATCACTAGAATGGTCATAACTTTCTAACAATAAATGATATGTTAAATTTAATTGATATTCCAAATTACCCAGGAAATGGTGAACATTTCATATTCTATTTTTTTCTCTATCTTGTATTTAAAATGGTGATAATTGAGATTTCTGATGGAGTATGGCGAACAAAGAATATTTTTGCAAAAGTTGTTGTGGAAAAACCTTTGGAGACAGGATAATTACCCTAAAATAATCAAATATATTCTTATATAAATTGAAAGAACTAATTATTCTCTTCAATATGGTGTATAAACCTTAAATGTGTGATGTAATATGAAACCACAACAAAGATTTATGCATCGTAAATCAATATTGTTTTACAGATTGGAGTTTCTGAACTTTTGGGCTCAGGCTGGAAAGGGTTACCCGACTGAGACCATGTCTTTTTTCCAGCAGTGCCCTGTTTAAAGGCAGAATATATAAATTACAACAATAAAAAATAAGCTAAAATAAAAAATATATATTTACAGTATTTAAGTTTCAATGAAAACAAGAGTGCTCCTCTTGGAGTATGCCATAATGGATATTTTAACATCCTATCCTGTGTACATCTCTGACAGGGCTTCTCTGGCATCCCTGTGGAGGCTGGGGGCATTGAACTGGAGTGGGCGATGTTCAAAGCCTCCATTGCTAAAGCTGCGTCTGAGAGCTGTGGTCTCAAGGTCTTAGGTGCCTCAAGGGGCTGTAACCCTCGAACATCCTGGTAGACACCGGTGGTCAGGGGAGCCGTCCGATTGAAGAAGGAGGCCTTCCGGGATATGCTATCCCGGGAGACTCCGGAGGCAGTTGCAAGGTACCGACAGGCCCGAAGGACTGCAGCCTCGGCCGTGGCAGAGGCAAAGCAGCGGGTGTGGGAGGAGTTCGGAGAAACCATGGAGAAGGACTTTCGGTTGGCACCAAAGCGGTTCTGGAAGACCATCCGACACCTCAGGAGGGGAAAGCAGGGAACCATCCAAGCTGTATACAGTAAGGATGGGACGCTGTTGACCTCAACTGACAAGGTGATTGGGAGGCGGAAGGAACACTTTGAGGAACTCCTGAACTCGACAAACTCACCCTCTATAGTAGAGACAGAGCTGGAGGATGATGGGGGATCAGCATCAATCTCCCTGGCGGAGGTCACTGAGGTAGTCAAACAACTCCCCAGTGGCAAAGCCCCAGGGTTGATGATCCGCCCAGAAATGCTGAAGGCTCTGGGTGTTGAGGGACTGTCATGGATGACACGTCTTATCAACATTGCGTGGAAGTCGGGGACAGTACCTAAGGAGTGGCGGACCGGGGTGGTGGTTCCCCTGTTCAAAAAGGGGGACCGGAGAGTGTGTGCCAACTACAGAGGCATCACATTACTCAGCCTCCCCGGGAAAGTATACTCTAGGGTGCTGGAAAGGAGGGTTCGACCGATAGTCGAACCTCGGATTGAGGAGGAACGATGCGGTTTCCAGCCTGGTCGTGGAACAACGGACCAGTTTTTCACCCTCGCGAGGATCTTTGAGGGGGCCTGGGAGTATGCCAATCCGGTCTACACGTGTTTTGTGGATTTGGAGAAGGCGTATGATCGGGTTCCCCGGGAGATACTGTGGAAGGTGCTGCGAGAGTATGGGGTGAGGGGTCTCTACTCAGGGCCATCCATCTCTGTACTCCCAAAGCGAGAGCTGTGTCCGGGTCCTCGGCAGTAAGTCGGACTCGTTTCCGGTGAGGGTTGGCCGCCTCCAAGGCTGCGCTTTGTCACCTATCCTGTTTGTGGTATTCATGGACAGGATCTCACGGCGTAGCCGCGGGGGAGGGGGGCTGCGGGTTGGTGGGCAGAGGATTACATCACTGCTTTTTGCAGATGATGTGGTCCTGATGGCATCATTGGTCTGCGACCTGCAGCACTCATTGGATCGGTTCGCAGCCAAGTGTGAAGCGGCTGGAATGAGGATCAGCACCTCCGAATCTGAGGCCATGGTTCTCAGCAGGAAACCGATGGATTGTCTACTCCAAGTAGGGAATGAGTCTTTACCCCAAGTGAAGGAGTTCAAGCATCTCGGGGTCTTGTTCTCGAGGGAGGGGAAAATGGAACGAGAGATGGGCCGGAGAATTGGAGCAGCGGGTGCGGTATTGCAGTCGCTTTATCGCACCTTGTGACGAAGAGAGAGCTGAGCCAGAAGGCAAAGCTCTCAATCTACATGTCTATCTTAGTTCCAACTCACAACTATGGTCATGAAGGGGGGGTCATGACCGAAAGAACGAGATTGCGGATACAAGCGGGGGAAATTAGTTTCCTCCGGAGGGTGGCTGGCATCTCCCTAGGGATAGGGTGAGAAGTTCAGCCATTCGTGATTGACTCAGAGTAGAGCCGCTGCTTCTTTGCGTATAAAGGAGCCAGTTGAGGTGGTTCGGGCATCTAGTAAGGATGCCACCTGGCCGCCTCCCTAGGGAGGTGTTCCAGGCACGTCCAGCTGGGCGGAGGCCGCGGGGCAGACCTAGGACCAGGTGGAGGGATTTTCTCTCCACACTGGCCTGGGAACGCCTTGGAATCCCCCAGTCAGAGCTGGTAAATGTGGCCCGGGAAAGGGAAGTTTGGGATGCCCTGCTGGAACTGCTACCTCCGCGACCCGACCCCGGACAAAGCGGATGATGATGATGATGATGATGATGATGATGATGATCCTGTGTATATTGAAATGTTCAACTCCCAAATCCTCCAGTAAAAGTTTAAATTGTTCAACAGAAACAAACTGCTCTAATTTAAATTCCTGTTGAATCTTGTTCCATTTAACCGAGGCAAAAAACTGAGAGCTGATTTACCACATTCTGTGTTCACTTTGCGGCTTTCAAGGGTGATATAGTTCTGTGAGCGTGTCCTATGACTACTGGATTTGTGTTTTAATAATGAATTAAGGTAAAAAGGTAACTTGCCCAGCAATGCCTAGTAAATAAAAAAGAGAATGTTTTTTCTCCTATCATTAAGAGAAGACCATCCTACTTTTGTATACAATGTACAAAAATGAGTTCTAAAACTAACCCCAGTTACAAAACGCAAAGCACTGGTAAACTGCATCAAGGGACTTAAAAATAGTTGGGGCCGCATACATATACAGTGCATCCAGAAGTATTCACACTCTTTGCTGTGACACTCAAAATTGAGCTCAGGCACGTCCCGTTTCCAATGATCGTCCTTGAGATGTATCTACAACTTGATTGGAGTCCACCTGTGGTAAATTCAATTGATTGTACATGACCTGGAAAGGCACACACCTGTTTATATAAGGTCCCACAGTTGACTGCATGTCAGAGCACAAACCAAGTTATTGTCTGTAGACCTCTGAGACAGGATTGTATCAAGGCACAGATCTGGGGAAGGGTACAAAAACATTTCTGCAGCATTGAAGGTCCCAACGAGCACAGTGGTCTCCATCATTCGCAAATGGAAGAAGTTTGGAACCACCAGGACTTTTCCTAGAGCTGGCTGCCCAGCCAAACTGAGCAATCGGGGGAGAAGGGCCTTGGTCAGGGAGGTGACCAAGAACAGATGGTCACTCTGACAGAGTTCCAGTGTTCCTCTGTGGAGATGGGAGAACCTTCCAGAAGGACAACCATCTCTGCAGCACTCCACCAATCAGGCCTTTATGGTAGAGTGGCCAGACGGAAGCCACTCCTCAGTAAAAGGCACATGACAGCCCGCATGGAGTTTGCCAAAAGGCACCTAAATGACTCTCAGACCATGAGAAACAAAATTCTCTGGTCTGATGAAACCAAGATTGAACTCTTTGTCCTGAATGCCAAGCGTAATGTCTGGAGGAAACCAGGCACTGCTCATCACCTGGCCAATACTATCCCTACAGGGAAGCATGGTGGTGGCGTTTTTCAGCGGCAGGAACTGGGAGACTAGTCAGGATAAAGGGGATGAATGCAGCAATGTACAGAGAGATCCTTGATGAAAACCTGCTCCAGAGCGCTTTGGACCTCAGACTGGGGCGAAGGTTCACCTTCCAACAGGACAATGACCCTAAACACACAGCAAGAGTGGCTTATAGACAACTCTGTGAATGTCCTTGAGTGGCCCAGCCAGAGCCCAGACTTCAATCCGATTGAACATCTTTGGAGATATCTGAAAATGGCTGTGCAACAACACTCCCCAACCTGATGGGAGCTTGAGACGATCTGCAAAGAAGAATGGGAGAAACTGCCCCAAAATAGGTGTGCCAAGCTTGTAGATTCATACTCAAGAAGACTTGGGGCTGTAATTGCTGCCAAAGGTGCTTCAACAAAGTATTGAGTAAAGGGTGTGAATACTTATGTACATGTGATATTTTATTTTTGTATTTTTAATACATTTGCAAAAAAAAAAAAAAAATAACCTTTTTCCACTTTGTCATTATGCGGTATTGTGTGTAGAATGTTGAGGAATTTTTTTTTATTAATCCATTTTGGAATTAGGCTGTAACATAATAAAATGTGGAAAAAGTGAAGGGGTATGAATACTTTCCGGATTCACTGTACACCATTTTCACCATAATCCATGACTGACAAAAGAGTAGATTTTACAAATGTCTTTCAATTTTCAAATGAAAAGCATGACCTTATTCTATATAGACCTCCAAGTCTGATCCTCACCTTTTGTTGTGAGTTCAAGCGCATGCTTCTTAAATGATAACTTTTCATCTAGTGAAATTCCCAAGTATTTGTAAACTGCAAAACGCTCAATTTGGACACTATTAAGAGAGCAAATGTTATGCCTTATAATCTAACTTTTTAGCCCTTGAGAAAAGCATATTTTTGTTTTTGACTCATTAAGGACTAATCTTAGATTTCTAAGGGATTTCTGTACACAATTAAATGCCCTTGTCAGGTTTGACATTGCCTGTTCCATGGATGGAGCGCAGGAATAAAGAATTGTATCTCTGCATAGAAATGTACTTTACAGTCTTTTACAGAGGCACATATATCATTACTATAAAGTGTAAATAATGTAGGACCTAATACCGAACCTTGTGGCACACCACTTGTGGCACAGTCAACCTTTGATTTCAAACCTTTAGCATCTATTTACTCTTATCAGAGATGGTAGTCCTGAAACCATGTAAAGGCTGCATCATCAAGTCCCAGCAAGGCTAATCTATCCAGAAGTAATCTTTATGTAAACCAGAGCGGATTTCCATATTTTAGGTATTTAACCAGAATTGTTTGTCACTAGCAACCCCCCCCCCCCCCCCCTTTTTATGTAAACCAGAGAGCTGATTTCCATATTTTAGGTATTAAACCAGAACTGATTGTTAAATGAAAAATATGTGTCGGGGGCAGAAAACTTTAGCAGATACTAGTCTAATTGATCTACACCCATAGAGCTTCTCATACACTTGGAGTTGCGTAGGGCATGTGAAACTTCCAAGCTATCAAATTGTCTAAATGAGAAGGAAACACCATTTCCATGGGAATTAAATGGGAGTATCTCTTTTTCTACACCAGTGTAAACGGCATCTCCTTGTGCCATTTGTGCCCCAATAGCTCTACTGCATTCTTCAAAATGAATGCTTTGCAATATCACACATTTGTAAGGGCTTTTGGCCACAGCATTGAAGACAAGACTGACAACCCAAAAGACTGCTTTTACTACCTCAAACAGTACACTAGGGGGCAGGCTAGGGAGCTTGTCAGAAGCTGTCAGCATTTGACCCATGATAGAGGATATGCCAAGGCTTTGTTGCAAGAGCATTTTGGTAGTACACAGAAAATTGCTTCTGCCTACATGGAAAAGGCTCTCATGGCCAGCAATACAATCTGAAGATGTGAGAACTTTGCAGGCATACAGTCTCTATCTGAGAGGATGTTGCAACACCATGGAAGAGGTTGACTACATGTATGAGTTGGACATGCCTGCCAATATGCTAACCATCATAAAAAGTTGCCCTACAAATACAGAGACAAATGGAGTACTGGCTTGTGAGTTGTAGGAAAGGCGTCACCGGAGACGTACGTTCATCGAAATTGTAGATTTTATTTAAAGATAATTTAAGATCGCAAGTTTGGAGATATATAGGACATTCCTTCAGTGGCAGCAACCAAGGATTGACTAAACCTAAATTTCAACCTCGTTCTAGGGCAAAGGGGAGTAGTTTCTCTACTACCATTGCAACAGTGGAAAGGGAAGTTGAACATGAAACAAAAGGGAAGAAAAAAAACTCATCTGGTACGAGAGTGTGCCTATTTTGGATCCATTGGATCTGTGCTTTCAATTGGAAAAGAGGATACATAGTGAGAAAATTGCTTTCTTAAAAGCTCAATCTATTACTCAAAGATGGTGTTCTGAGAGTTGGAGGACGACCTAGTAGAACAGCTATGCCCGAAGAGTGTAAACATCCTGTCATATTGGCAAAAAATCTTCACATTTCTAACATTATTCTTCAACATATTCACCAAGAGGTGGGACATAGTGGTCGTAACCACATGCTATGTAGCCTGCACCAAAAATATTGGATCCCTGGTGCAAGTGTGGCTATAAGGAAAATCCTATCCAAGTGTATTGTCTGTAGTCAACTGCACGCAACTCCAGGACACCAGCGGATGGCAGATTTACCTCTGGACAGTGTTTCTCCAGATGAACCTCCATTCACTCGTGTTGGAGTCGATTATTTTGGACCCTTCCAAGTGAGGCGAGGAAGGAGTACAGTGAAGTATGGAGTTCTCTTCACATACTTATCAATAGGAGCAATCCACATCGAAGTAGCATCATTGTTGGATACAGACGCTTCATAGCATGATGTGGACAAGTATTCGAGTTGTGCGCCGATAATGGAACAAACTTTGTTGGAGCTGAGCGTGAATTGAGGGAGGCAATGGAAAGCTGGAATCTTGCTCAATTCAACAACACTCTCCTTCAGAAAGGAATGAAGTGGATATTCAATCCCCCTACATGATCACATCATGGAGGAGTATGGGAGAGGTTTATAAGGTCTGTGTGGAAGGTCCTGAATCCCACCCTGACAGAACCTTGATGAAGAGGGTCTTTGTACAGTTCTTTGTGAGGTGGAAGCTATCCTCCACATCCTTAACAGCTGTCCCATTACCAAAGCATCCACTGATCCCAATGATTTGGAAGCACTAACGCCTAACCATCTTTTGCTGCTAAAGACTATGCCATCTGTGCCATCAGGATAGTTTCAGAAGTAGGACATATATGCTCGTTGCAGATGGAAACAAGTCCAGTACATGTCCAACTTGTTCTGGAAGCAATGGATTAAGGAATACTTACCTCTTCTTCAGGAGCGTCAGAAGTGGTCAAGTATCAAGCGCAACTTCATTTCCAGAGATATCGTTCTCATAGTTGATGACTTCACCTCGCAACGCATTGCTTAGAGGAAAGATTATGCAAACTATTCCAGAAGAGGACTCGTACGTCAGGTGCGAAACAAGACCAAGACCAACTATCTGGACAGGCCTATCACCAAGGTTTGCCTTCTACAGGAAGCAGAAGAGCCATGAGACTATGCAGCTACCCTTTCAACTTCATAGACTTGATTGATGGTAAAACTTATTTTTTGTCTTCTTTTTGAACTAAAGAAGAAAAGGACACAAACAAAAGACGAAACTTACCTTTTAAGCTTTCTTGTTTGTCTCATGTATAGTTGTGTTATTATTGTTAGAATAATTAGGGGCCAGAATGTAGGAGCCATACATGTAAGTCTGCTGTATTTCACTTTTATAATGTTTCACTCTACTGTCACTTTAGGTGTTGGGCGTGTTCACCAGGGATTGTAGTATTCAAAGGTGATTGCATGCCTCTTTTGACACTAACAGGAAGAGGTGGTGAGCTCGGGATTTGAGTTTTTTCTGTCAACCGCACTCACGCATGCCAGGAAGTAATTTGTACCATTTGTTTATTGATTTAATGGAGAACAAAATATAATAATAAATTATTGAATTCAAGAACTTGGAAAAAGCAATTACTACAACTACGCACGTTGCAGTATCTTTAGCTCTCAAGTTTAGTCCCTCACGGCCAGGTTGTACTGCCTATGTCGCCGCAATACTGATGTTCTGCGAGGCTTTTAGAACAGTGCCCAAGACATCAGAATCAAATGGAGAGAGAATCAACATTTATAGATTTAGAACTGGGGTTTCAATTTGTAGATGTTTGATTTAACCCTCTGAGACCGAGGGACGCGCCGGCGCGCTCATCAGTCATCCGCTACAAAATCTTGAACAAAAAACGAACTATTTGATTTAGAGACAATTTCTTTTTTTTGTTTTAAACTAGAGGCCTGTAGCTTTAATTGAAGACCATTTTGGTCGATGTAAGCTGTTCGCATACTTTTCCACAGATCTACAAAAGTAGGGAATGTTGCTTGCACGTAGCCTATCAGAGGTTGCGTTGCCCCTCGCTTATCAACATAAACCACTGATCTAGTGTTATTTTCGCGGGGTTTTATGACATCATTAGATAGTTTAGGTATCGTGATTTAAAGTTCCCAGTGTTTACTCCAAAGAATTGCGACGATAATCATTCGACCGTCGACACAGCCTGCATGTCAATGAAGATAAACCCTTTCCATTGGCATCATGTCATATTGGATCATACAGTGGATAAGAGACGCAACACAACTGTATTTTTTACTTTTACCAGCCACTATGTCTAGAAGAAGATACACTAACTCGATAAGAAGCTATTGAGAGGATATTTCAAAGTGAGGAGAGAGGACAGCGCGTCGTTTTCATACAGCCGCTCAAGCCAATAATCCCAAGATGTTGACGATTTTAGAAAAGGAATAGGTCCATTTGAGGACAAGTAAGTAGTTTCAAATTGTAATAATATTTGGATGCACGTGACTTATTGCCAATGTTTTATTGAAAGGAATGTTAGCCTGTTATTGTTTGCCGATGGTGTGTTGAAAGTGAGTAAGCCTAGTAAGCATCCTGGCGCGACTTAGCAAATTTACTTGGGATAATTTTATTATCTCAATATCACAATAGTCCATGATATTGAGAAATAGCCATGGTAACTTGTTATAATCCAAAATGATATGTTTGCAATTTCGTTTGAATTATAATATGCAATTGATGTTTTGTGATAGCCAACATTGTAACTTGATTCTAATGTATAGGTTGCAAATGTAGAGGGTAGAATGTGAAATTTAGGCTGAATGGGGGTGGGTTGTAAAATGCAAATCTTGCCTTAAAAAGTGGGTCTGTGTTCATGTTCTCTGCATGAAGTTTTATTTCATTACAAATGTTGTAACTGAATTGCTATTACTGTTATTGTTGTGACACATTTCTTTTATTTTTGATTTCTTTATTTTATTTTTTATTAGTGTTGAAGATCAGAGTGCAACAAAGCCTGCCATCCCTGTAAATCAGCAAGCACAGACCAGCAGGCACCTCTCTGCTCCTGCTCCTGTCTTTTAGCCCAACAATCGTCTTTCCACTTTCTGGACATTGCTGTCACCAATTCATTCATCCTCCACAAAGAAGTATGTGCAAGAACAACATGTCACATCAGGTCTTTGTTGAGCTGCTCACTACTGAACTGTGTGGGGTGCAACTGGATAACACCACAGCAGAGAGGCAATATGGACACACTCCTGTGGCCATCCAGCCAACGTACATTCAGATTGAAAACTATGCAATAAATACACTACATGGCAGTGTAAGGACCCCCCACTTTACACAAACTGCCAAGTATCACAGTTAGGGACCTCTAGACCACAAGATTTCATTTTTCAGGATGGTAGAACATTTTGACTGTACGTGTATGAACAATGGTCACTCTAATGTAAATAGTTCAGTGGAAAGTGATCTTATAAGGTTCCAGACACTTCAGTGTGATTCCATACACCAGTGGCTACATCATAACTGAATTTAAGAGTACTTGCATGCTTTTTTGCTGTGTTTTGCTAATAAAACTGAAGAAATTCAATGGCCGTTTTTTGTTTTTTGGGTTTATTATGGTTGTTATGCCATATTCTACAGTCCAGAAATGTGGTTTGAGTGCCACACTTGATTAGCCTCAACTGTACTGAATCTGGGGATATGTGTTACTTCAGTGTCCTACCAGAAATGACTGCAATATTAGTTAAAATATAAAGATATCAAAAACGGCAATAAAACAGCCTAGAGCTCAGAGGGTTAACTATCTGCAGCATGTTGTCCATACACATACACATGTAAAAACAATCTCAAAGCGCTACAACAACATTTAGATATATAATATAATAATAATAATATATACCATATTGAGAAATGCGTGAGCAGAAATGCAGAGCGCTAAACGTTTGTTACACTGCCAACATTTTTGTCTTCGTTTGCATTAAAACTCACTACCTTTGAGTTTGCAGTCTCCTATGCCAATCCATCATACCTCATATGTGACCTATCAATTGCATCACTATTTAAATATCTCCATTTATGGTCCTGCTAAAGGAAAAACTCTTAGAGTTTTACCAGTAGTCCATTAGTTATGTCTAGCTGCATGGGAAACCAGACAATTGGATGATAATATGAGATGTCAGTAGTGGTATGGAATTAGGAAGCAGTCTTCCATAATATATAGCATATGTACTATTATAAATATAAATTATATATTTCTATACTCGGTCCACACGCTCTCTCTATTTTGAATAGGCGGAGCAAGGAGTGTAGGAAGAAAAGTAATAACTGCAATAGACATTCACAGTTTAGCACTGTTCTATTTGGCTGTACAGAATCCCTGCTCCAACTGCAGTCAGAAACCAAACTCTTTTGGTACTAGCATAGAGGTTCAACTAGCCTTTGTTGTTAATATAGACACAAAGAGCGGATTTCGGATTTCCAGCGGTCCGATTTTAATAAAAATTTATTTTATTTAGCGCTTTTCTCGAGACTCAAAGCGCTTTACACAAATCGGTTGACAATTAATTACACCGAACGAACAACGAATGGACTGACAGCTATCAAACACAACACTCGGTCTGAGTGATACCACGGCAGCCAATTTGCGCCAGACTGCTCACACAACATATTAAAACAGACTTGCTCACACATACAGGACACACAGACCGACTCCAGGTGAATTGGTAGTGACTGGTCAGGGCACTGGTAGGAGAACAGAGCATGTTTTTTGATGGTGGGAGGAAACCGGAGCACCCGGAAGAAACCCACACAAACACGGGGAGAACATGCAAACTCCACACAGAAAGGCCATTGGGTCAGGTGGGGTTTGAACCCAGGACCTTCTTGCTGTGAGGCACCAGTGCTAACCACTGAGCCACCGTGCTGCCCATTTTGACCGCAATCATGGATTATTGCATCAACGTTATCTACACTATGTATGCATGTTGCATGAGATTTACCGCTTTGCTAGATTAATAAATTACACAACCTTACTTAATACAAGTCCCATTGTTAATGGTGCTCTCTATTACATGCTTTATTAATTTACTAAATCACACAGTAATTGAGGAAGTAACACTTTGTAACTGTGATAATGATACAACAGGGGATATATGCCTTCCGTTTTTGTTCGACCTGACTGTAAGGGAAACAGAGTATGTAGGCTACCGTGGAACAAAAAGCATAGATGCAGGCCCCCTTGCTAGGTAGCAAAACAAAGTTTTACCTATCTTATCCCCTTGTGAGCAGGGTCGTGCCAAAGGCTCGGAGCGGCGCAGGCCCCAAACCAGAGCAGCCCGGCTCCAGTTTGCTCAGAACTCTATGGAACAGAGGGAAGCTGAGGAGATAACCCAAGAGGAAAAACCTGCCACCGATACACCTCACAGCCTTACTTTACCAGACCAGACCAGCCTCAACAATGTACCTTTTCCAACTCTACCAAGTCCAGACCCATTTGGTTCAGACAATGTTTTTGGGTACAGTCTGGCATCTAAGCAGTACATCTCCTCCAGCAAACCCAAAACTAACTTTAAGACCACAGTTGACAATTTCGGTGGCCCTGCGGTAATGCCAAAACGAGAGCAGGAGATCCAGACCACTCCCTCTTTGTTTGAAGAACACGGAGGTGACCTCTTGAAGAGGGTTAAGTCAAGGGTGGTGAAGGAGGCCGGGGCATCGTCCTTGGACGAGGAAGGTGATAAAGACGAATTCTTTGCGTTGGGGAAGAACTCATTGGCTGCAGTATTCACAAAAGATACCATGACTAGCAGCAGCTTTCCAAAAGAGGATAACTTACAGGTAAGCCTTCTGTCAAATGTATGCATCGCAAAAAAAAATTATAAAAAGTTGCTCAGAACACAAACCTAATATGCAGATTACATTGAAATGCAGACCGTTTGAAAAGGACATTGGGTATTCATATAGATTTAGGCATTAATTTATAGGTGTTGGGAGTAACAAGACCAGTTCCTATTTCAGATCTTCAAATGAAAAAGAAATATATTTATTTCACTTCACCATCAGTCCGCTCATCATCTGTGTCTTTGTCTTCAGTACGTAGGGTTCTTGGATTGATTTATTGCTAATTGGAATTCTGCTTGAATTTGTAGGACAAAGTCGGCAGTGTGCATAAAGGCAGTAAAAATCAGACAGAGAAATCAAGCCTTGATCCCAGCTTGTTGGAGGTCAATGTAGATATCTTTGCTGACCTGATGACCACATCCAAACCTAAGTCTAAGAAGAAGGTGGAGACTAAATCGATATTTGACGATGACATGGGTAAGTGGAAAAAACAATGTTGTTGAAATACTGGTTAGGAGTGAGTTATGCACTGCATAATTTGTTTGAAAATGTAGATAATTTGATCAAGTGTCATAGCTTTCTAGATTGTTTGTTTAACTTTCTTATTCGCATTAAACTTGAATTTCCACAAACACCACAAATGATTTAATAACCCTTTATTTCACCAACAAAATATAATTACGATTTTTTTACATTAAGTCCCTTATTACAATACATACACATTATGAAAGCCAACACATATTAGCACAGAATGAAGGAGCACACACACAAATCAGTTACGCGTGCATTCATTCAAATAACAAACATTCATCACAAAAAAACTGTTGCAAACCAACATTTCCTTGCAATTTCTGAGAAATAATATATAAATTAGTGTGCTTGCTTTAGGCAAGCAACACTACTATAATCTCACAAATATATTATTATTAGTAATAATACTATTATTAGTAATATTATTAGTAATAATACAAGCAACACTACTATAATCTCATATATATATTATTATTATTAGTGTGCTTGCTTTAGGCAAGCCTCACTACTATAATCTCACATATATATTATTATTATTAGTGTGCTTGCTTTAGGCAAGCCACACTACTAAAATCTCACATACGTATATATTATTATTATTATCAGTGTGCTTGCTTTAGGCAACCCACACTACTACAATCTCACATATATATTATTAGTGTGCTTGCTTTAGGCAAGCCACACTACTATAATCTCACATATATATTATTAGTGTGCTTGCTTTAGGCAAGCCACACTACTATAATCTCACATACATATTATTATTATGTATAGGCAAGCAACACTACTATAATCTCACAAATATATTATTATAGCAAAATTTATAGTTTTGGCTTGATTTCCGTTTGTTTGAAGACCGCGCTCTCCATTGACATCCACTGTAAATGCTCAAATCTCCACTCCAGCAAAACGTTGCTCATTTCAAATTCATTACCGTTTTCTAACCTGTGATCGCGCTTCCAATTTTCACGTTTCATAGACATATTACAAATGGAACTGTTCGCCTGGTTCTTACGGGTCATACGGTGTCATTATCTAAGCTGTGAGATGTATAGTTTTCATTTTAGAAACGATTGAAGGCGACCACACCTTACACTACTCGACAGACATTGACCAGGTTGCCGTGGTTACGAGGGTAAACATTAGCGCTATGCACAGTTTTTTAAATATTCAACTTTTAGTGCGAAAATATTTCCCATAGGAATGAATGGATGGAATGCTCAGAACTAGAGTGTGGCAGTTGGTGATTTGAAAATGTTGACCTACTTTTCTAAACTACCACGACTCTTGCGTTTTTAAATCAACTTACACATAAACGTTTAATAGATACGTTATACAGGAAAATGTTCACCTGGTTCTTGTGAATCATATGGTGTCATAATCTCAGATATGGGATTTATACTTTTTCTCGTAGAACCATTTGAATGCGACCACGTCTTATTGTACTTGACGGACATTGACCAGGTTGCCGTTGTTACGAGGGTAAACATTAGCGCGCTATGGTTAAGGCTCCAGCAGGGCTCAACGTTAAGTTTTATTTTTTACTTGCCCAGTTGGCCAAGAGGATCAGAAATCTTCTTGCCCAAAGTAAATTTTTACTTTCCCCTACACAAATGGTTTTATTCAGCAGCGGTTATCAAATAACAAAGACTAAAGTTAATTTTCATGATCTGTAATCATAACCAAACAAATGCAAATACAAATCTGTGAATGAATCTTAATAGAATTCCCTGTCTGCCACTGACCACATTTAATCAAAATTAATTCAGCCACCTTTGTTTTTAAATCATAGGATACCACATTTATAGAATGGTACTGAAGTTGACAAGGCCTAAGCCCACCCCCAGCAAAAGTATCACGATACCAAGTAATATCATGATATCACTGCAAATAAAACAGATTTTTCTTCATGACTTAAATGTAGATTTACATCTTAATGGCATGTCTGCAACTGTGTTTACAGTTAAATAGATTAATTGTGGGACGAGAAAGATATCAATGTTATTGATTGAATAATGGAGAAGAAATGCAAAGTTAGATTGTCTTTTGCTACTTTAATCACTTAGGTTTAGGCTTTAGAATAGTGGACACTGGGCAGCCAAATATGATGTAGGCTAATACTTGTACCAGCTTACTAACGTTACAAAATTAACAGAATAATAATAGTCCTATTTTTCTTCCCATTTCTGTGACACACGTTCCCTTAGCATGTTTGTTGACAGCAAACTTAGAAATGACAACAAAAACTACAGAGAATACCATTGACTAGGGTGGAAAATAATGTAGCCTAAGAGTCATAGGCTACATTATTTTCCACCCTAGTCAATAGGCAAAGCGCACCAATTGCCATCTCTCGTTCCCCTTGCTTCCAAAACTACTTAACATGGTAACGTTAGCTATGGATCGCTAACTTCGGTTCGTAACATTGATCCTTATTTGACAATCCCATATCTGCATTGAGGCAACATAGCTAGCTAACATTCCTTCAACTTTTGCGGCTCTGTTTGCGGATGATAACGCCAACAGCACTGATACAAATGTGAGATGCTGTGGCGGGTCTTTATGGCACTCCAGCAAAGTTTTTTTGTAACGCCACTGTTTTATCCGCCTTTCCCTTAAACTTGTGGCTGACTGTGCAACACATAGAGGATGCAGGCAAAACTCCAACTAACGCCACCCAACTAAACTCATGTTTCCAAGATTACTAAAATGATCGCTTGCGCTTTAGCTGATAAATTTGGTCTTTACCCGTCGGCATTTTTGTGCGTGTGACAAGATAACATTGACAGCTACGCATCACCATCTTGTCAATTCTGGAATATTGAAAATCAACGCATTCCAATATTCTCAGATGCAAGGGGAGGGAGCAGGCTGTGTGCCAGAGAACGACAACGTCCTTTATGATACTACGTTGACAACGTTTTGAATTTTATTAAATATATTTAATTTTTATCACTTGCCCGATTGGGCAAGTGAGTTGCTAGATGTACTTGCCCGATGTGGCATTTTACTTGCCCCGGGCAAGCCTTATTGTTGAGCCCTGGGTTCCAGTATACTTCAAGCGAAAGCGAACTTTTCCTGTTCGCTTGGTTCTCTTTCGCTTGTTCACCGAGGCTTTGATGGTATACTTGTTCGCTACTGATTTGAGTTAGCGGTAGCTTACACTCCAATACAGCAGGGGGAACCAAAAGTTATGGCTCGCAACACACCATTACGAGTGGTTACGAGTTTAAAAGTGTTAATTTTTTTTAACTTCCTCAGTTAAACTGCTCTCAAAAGTATTCATAGTTTAAGATACAGTTCCAAACTTTTCAAATTAAGTGCCACTGTGATCAAAACGAACAGTAAATGCTGTATCCGGAAACCAAATGTAGCCATCCAAAGCTTTCGTCAGCGCAGGCTACCACCCACCATATACTTGGACCAGTCACATAGGATGTTCGCTTTTGCCGCGTTTGCTGAGCTAGAAAATATAGGCTGCGCAGTTCCAGGCGATTGAACAACCAAAGCGGCATCGCTTTGCTGATTTTTGTACGCATACCCTCGGCGAAAGTGAACTATTTCACTTTCGCTTGAAGTTTACTGGAGCCTTTACAAGGGAAACTGTTAAATAGCTAGCCACTGCACTATTATGATATGATTGGTTCATAGAGCAACAGCAGCAGTTTCGACCTCAGTTTGGCAGTTCATAGCAGTACACAACTGAGATTACGGACATCAGGAGTGGCTGTCTGCAAGCACACATCACAATTTCCACAGAAATTGTAGCCTTATCTAGTTCAACTTATTATTATTATTATAGCTAAATTTGCCACCCTACTCCTCCCACAGTGTTTACACTACATAGACATGAAAGGTATCAAAATGTTTGTATTGATCCCAATTAAGTTGCTATTACTTTTGGGAAGATTCTGTATTACGGTATTTTAAATATTCAACTTTGAGTGCGAAAATATTTCACAGGAATAAATGGGTGGAATGTTCAATAACTAGAGTGTGGCAGTTGGTGATTTGAAAATGTTGACCTACTTCTCTGAACTGCCACCACTCAAGTTTTTAGGTCAACAAACACATATTTTACATTTAAATGTTCCCCTGGTTCTTATGAGTCCCATGGTGTTATTATCTAAGTGGTGGGATTTATAGTTTTGACTTTATGGACGCTTGTTTGAAAACCGCGTTTGTGGTAAAACTCAAACACGACTCAGTTTGTGGGAAATCTTTTGCAGTATAAGACTGTCAAAATACGTAATTAGAAAGACTACAAACCCAACAGTGGCATTAGGGCCAACGTTAGCTAGCTGACGTGACTCATTTAACACTCACCGAAACCTTGTAGAGCATGTCCCGTATGCTAGCTCTTACTGATGCCACTCACTCTCCTTTCGCATAGCTGCCGCTCTTATCATGGGCAACTTGTAATGATTTTCACATCCTTTAATACTTTCCCCCTCATTCTAGGAGAAAGAGCTCAAATGTGCCAAAGTGACTGGTGACGTACACTGTGCAAGACGAGAGATGTAGTTCATTGAGAAGGCTAACACAAAACTCAACATTACTTTCATGTTTTACGACAAACTGAGACTTTCTTGAGGTGCAAAACTATCTTTTAAATTGACTAACATCATACAGTATGTGTCCTTCATGGCACAATTCATTCGAGATCAAAAGATAAGTTGTCTCTCGCCGTTGACTACCATACATATTCTTTCAGAACTAAGGTCCCATGCGGTACACCGAAAGGGGCGGACTTAGGCTCTCTATTATGATATGATTGCTTCATGGAGCAACAGCAGCAGTTTTTACCTCAGTTTGGCAGTTAATAGCAGTATACAGCTGAGACTACGGACATCAGGAGTGGCTGGCTGCAAGCACACGTCACCATTTCCACAGAAATTGTAGCCCTATCTAGTTATTTACAGTGCATCCGGAAAGTATTCATACCCCTTCACTTTTTCCACATTTTATTATGTTACAGCCTAATTCAAAAATTGATTAAATAAAAAAAAATTCTCAACATTCTACATACAATACCGCATAATGAACAAGTGAAAAAAGTTTTTTTTTTTGTTTTTTTTTGCAAATGTATTAAAAATAAAAAAATAAAGTATCACATGTACATAAGTATTCACACCCTTTGCTGTGACACTCAAAATTGAGCTCAGGTGCATCCCGTTTTCACTGATCATCCTTGAGATACTTCTACAACTTGATTGGAGTCCACCTGTGGTAAATTCAATTGATTGGACATGATTTGGAAAGGCACACACCTGTTTATATAAGGTCCCACAGTTGACAGTGCATGTCAGAGCACAAACCAAGTTATGAAGTCCAAGGAATTGTTTGTAGACCTCCGAGACAGGATTGTATCGAGGCACAGATCTGGGGAAGGGTACAAAAAAATTTCTGCAGCATTGAAGGTCCCAACGAGCACAGTGGTCTCTATCATTCGAAAATGGAAGACGTTTGGAACCACCAGGACTCTTCCTAGAGCTGGCTGCCCGGCCAAACTGAGCAATCGGGGGAGAAGGGCCTTGGTCAGGGAGGTGACCAAGAACTCGACGGTCACTCTGACAGAGCTCCAGTGTTCGTCTGTGGAGATGGGAGAACCTTCCAGAAGGACAACCATCTCTGCATCACTCCACCAATCAGGACTTTATGGTAGAGTGGCCAGACGGAAGCCACTCCTCAGTAAAAGGCACATGACAGCCCGCATGGCGTTTGCCAAAAGGCACCTAAAGGACTCTCAGACCATGAGAAACAAAATTCTCTGGATTGAACTCTTAGGCCTGAATGCCAAGCGTCATGTCTGGAGGAAACCAGGCACTGCTCATCACCTGGCCAATACCATCCCCACAGTGAAGCATGGTGGTGGCAGCATTATGCTGTGGGTTTTTTTTTTTAGCGGCAGAAACTGGGAGACAAGTCAGGATCAAGGGAAAGATGAATGCAGCAATGTACAGAGAGATCCTTGATGAAAACCTGCTCCAGAGCGTTCTGGACCTCAGACTGGGGCGAAGGTTGACCTTCCAACAGGACAACGACCCTAAGCACACAGCCAAGATAACAAAGGAGTGGCTTTGGGACAAGTCTGTGAATGTCCCTGAGTGGCCCAGCCAGAGCCCAGACTTGAACCCGATTGAACATCTTTGGAGAGATCTGAAAATGGCTGTGCACCGACGCTCCCCATCCAACCTGATGGAGCTTGAGACGATCTGCAAAAAAGAATTGGAGAAACTGCCACAAAATAGGTGTGGCAAGCTTGTAGCATCATACTCAAGAAGACTTGAGGCTGTAATTGCTGCCAAAGGTGCTTCAACAAAGTATTGAGTAAAGGGTGTGAATACTTATGTACATGTGATATTTTATTTTTTTATTTTTAATACATTTGCAAAAAATGTAAAAAAAAAAAAAAACTTTTTCACTTTGTCATCATGCGGTATTGTGTGTAGAATGTTGAGGAATTTTTTTTATTTAATCCATTTTGGAATTAGGCTGTAACATAATATAATGTGGAAAAAGTGAAGGGGTATGAATACTTTCCGAATGCACTGTACAACGTCACAACATAAAATGTCAGTTTAGGACCTCCTGAAATGTATTTGAAATATGCAAGTATTTAAAAAGCCATTTGCTCATCAAATTGTTTTCTACCTGTTGCTGGTAAACTGCAACAAGAAAGTATGATAAAGTTGAGGTGGTGAACAGAGCCAATAGCTATAAAATAGAGAGGAAATTAGCTTTCAATCTCATGTTAAGTTTAACTAAAAGTTCAGTATACTTTTTGCTACAGACGATATCTTCTCTTCAAGCTCAGTAAGACTGGGGACATCTACTACCCAGAAACTGAAAAAAGTGCGATCCTCCCAGGACGGCAGTGAGACTGAGGATTCATGCAGTAACATTTTCAACGACCCACTCAATGCTCTGGGTGGAAACTAAATTGCATTCTAACAACTACACTTGCTATACAACTGCGCAGGGAATGCTGCTTCTGCAAAAGAAGGAATATTATATAAAATATGTAATAAATAGAACATTCAAGTAAAAAGTAATTTCAATTAACTCCCCACGTGATGTTTAGAATTGTCATTGCATTTATTAACATTAGATTCTATAAAAGAGTTCTATAAAGAAATAATTCAGCACTATAAGCATATATGCTTAGCCTTAAGGCCTGCAGATATTAATAGGAAAGGATGGTTATATCTTTGTGGAGGCCTGAAGTTCCTTGGCTTGCTTTGAGATCTCATGTACCATGGGTTGTGACACATGAATATTATGAGTGATATATTTGTTTACCTTCTATCAAGGGCATTCGGTGAATGTTATTAATATGAAATTCTTCCATTTGTTAACATTGTCAGTGATGGATTAATTCTGTAAACATAATTAATGAATTTAATTGGTGATTTAAAGTTGAGTTGGATAATAAATAAGCATGAAACCATCTGTCTATCTACTCTAATTTCTTTGTAAATAAAAATTTTAGAGAGCCAAATTGAAAAAGATATTTTGGTCTCCATCCTTAAATACATTATTAAATAAATCCATAATAAAGATCATAGTCTTTGCTTTGTGTTTAAGGAATACTAATAAGAAAACTAAATCTCACACTGTCCTCTGCCTGTCTCATTCTCTCTATTTCCCCTCCGGTCTCTCCAAAATATTTTTTTTTATTATAAAAAAACCTTCTCAGTTAAATCTCTATGGGGATTGTAAAAATTAGATTGTTGTCAGCAGCAACATCTGACACTACCATCATTTGTAGCATGATTAATGTTATGGAAAACTGGTGTTTATAATAGTTTACCCACAATGTATTGTCATCAAATCTATTTCAAAATTGACATACTTTTTAAATGCATTATTTTATTATATTTGAGCAAGAATTAAAATATTTTTGAGAGCATATACTGCCAAGGAGGAAACACTGTTATAAATACCAGTTCTTCTATCTATTCTTCCTGTCTCTCCATCTCGTTTTTACTGTCTCCTCTATCCCAGTGAAGAAAGTATACACTGTTGGCTCGCTTACTGAGTTAGCCTGCTAACTTCTTCTCTCTTGCCAAAACGCAACCTAACTTCAGCGCATTATTTAGCCCCCTTCCCAACCAGCTAGTATAACAAACCTGATTCATGGATACCAATGGTTTCCGTGTAGTTTCATATAACACCTTTGCGCTAGCTTAAATGAGTACGCTAGAGCCCGCGCAACGGCACAAGTTGTCAGCTAATCAATTGACGGGTCTGTCTGAATATGGGAGAGAAAGGGAAAAACACTAATGGTAGCGCGTTGGTCAATCTGACAGGGACAGCAGTCAGTGGGTTAGCGTGCACGAGAAATGTTAGACCATTTCATATGACGTCACATTTTGCAGGATTCTATAACCAAACTAGCCTACACAGAAGAATCCCACATGCGCCACGCATTATTAACATTTACGCAAACTTTTAGCATACAAACTCTTTGGACAAATACTCTTTGTTCACATTGAAAAAGTTGCAAAAAAAAATCCTAAAACGTCAATTAAAACCAAGGGGTGGCAGCTACCACCCCAGAAAATAGCCTTGCCACCCCAGTTGCCACTCTATTTGTAGGTAATACATTTTTCTTTTTGTAAGTGGTATTAAAATGTAATTTCTCCGTGGTTCGTGTAAACTTCTTTACGCGCTAGTTTAGAATTCACTTTTCCCCCCTGAAAAAAAGAAAAAAATGGTTGGGCTCACCATCCAACCTGCGATGCTGCTGCCGTCGCTAAGGTAAGGTGTTTTCATTTGTTAATCGTTGCTCAGTTTAAAATGTTTTCACAATAATTTGACGGTTTGAAATATCTGTGATAGTGCTTAATTGCATGTGTCTCATGATGGTACCACATCGGTTACCCCTCCACTAAAAAATGGTTTTCAGCTGCCCATTGCCTCTATCGCCTTCCACACGCACGCTGCACGCAATTAGTCACCAGTCTCACCACAGAGAGGTGACTCGTTTGAGCAGCGTCATTTACTGGACCAAGGCCAAAGGCACAAGAAAACTAATATTATACTTTCCAATTATGTAAATGTTGTAGGCATACCTATAATGCTAAGTAACATGAAATTTACAATTTTATTGTATTCTCTTGCCATTTTCTGATGCCTTTTTTGGGTGTTTCTTAAATGTTTACTAAAACTAGCTGGCTCGCAATCATTAGATGGAGCTAGCCTAGGTCTATGCATTATTTATTTCGACACAGTCATTAGCTAAGGAAACCTTGACTTAATTTGCTAACTTGGAAAAATGTATTCTGAAACATTTGAAAACTAAATACAAAATACATGCAAAAACTGCTTTGTTGTTTACTGTACCGGTTACCATGTTTACTTAATTTATTGATCAAATAAACTTATGATTGTAGCACTGAAGATGGACTTGTTAATTACTGGTTAAGTATGTAGTGTACCTAAAGCACTCACTATAAGATGACTGCCCAGGTAATGTTTATTTTTAGTATTAAAATGTATTAATTTAATATTATTATTATTATTATCAATATTATTATTTTTAGGACGTGATCTTAAAAGTAAGCCTACTGTACTTGTGCATATAGCTTTTTTGGTCCTCCAATTCAAGTTTCTGTATTCAACTAGAGAAAGGGTGTGGTAACCAAATCCGTGTTCATTTTTTCATCCAAAATCGCTCAAAATAACTTGGGGAAAAATAAAATGTATTGTGTTATTGGTATGTACTCTAATGAGCATATCGGTGAGGATAGACATAAATAGCTGTGTTGTCATATTTATCTAGTATCTTAGAGAACAACGCCAAGGTGTTGGCACCCCTTATGATCTTAATGCCACCCCTTAATAATTTTCTAGATCCGCCACTTCCCCGTGGACACCCTGGGCTTTGCATTTGCTCAGAATTGCGCAGACATACACAGACTCAGAGCAGGGAAAATAAACATCAAATGAGAAAGGTGCACGAAGGCAAGGAGAATTTGAAATTAAATTAAATGAATCGTTAAAAAGTAAAACAACCAATGCCTTGAGAAGGCAACTTTGTTTTAGGTTGTGCGCTCGAACAGAGCCAGCTATTTGGTCTCATCTTAATTCGTCAGGGCATAATGAACAGATTTCGTATTAGTTTTCGTCATCAATATTTTTTGTTTACGTTGTCCTTACAGTTTAGCAGAGGTGGGACCAAGTCATTGTTTTGCAAGTAAGAAGTAAGTCTCAAGTCTTTGCAATCAAGTCCCAAGTGAAGACCAAGTCAAGGCATGCAAGTCCCGAGTCAAGTCTCAAGTCAAGACTGACCAGTTCAAGTGAAGTCCCAAGTCATAAACTTTTGAGTTTAGAGTCCTAAACAAGTCATAATGCGCTCTTCACCAAATGTAATGCCATTAATAATATATCAAATTTACACAAAGCATGAATGCTTTTTAAATGTGTATTCATTTGTTAAAACATGTGCGATTCAACTTAATCATAAATAAGTAGTGCTGACATGGCACTTTCATAGCATATAGCACTTTAACCAGTATGGTTTTTATTTATTTTGGAGCAGCAGTAACATTAGAAGCGGCATTGGCTGTCTAACTGTTAATATTAGCCTTAACTTACAGTGCCTCAACTTTGTGCAACTTCAAACGTTGAACGAAGTTGGAAGTTGTTGAGTCTCCATCTGTAATTTTTAGTCTCGCGATGCCAGACCCAGCTCCACACTTCGTTGCGCTGTGCCAGAGCTGGAGAAGAGTCTGGCACCATGGATGGAGTTTTTGGAATAGTGGAATAATACCTAATTGCTGCAACCTTCATGGCCTTTGATATTCCTTACCCTGCCTCACATATGGACCACCAGTTATCCCATGATCAACTGTGACTTTTGGACTTATAAGGGAAGCTCTCTCCTGTTTTGTTACAGAACTTTAAAGTAACATACTCTACCCGTGGGAAGAAGCAATAGACGAGGCTTACAAAAGAAAGAAACTCCGCTATAGCGAATTAGCAGCAGAAGCAGAACAGCGAGGTTGGAGAACAAAGGTGTGCCCTGTGGAAGTTGGATGCCGTGGATTTGTGGAAATATCAACAACCAAACTACTTAAGGAGTTGGGGATCTGCGGCAAAGATTTGCGCCAGACCATAAAAGCTATATCAGATATAGCAGAAAGAAGTAGCCAGTGGCTGTGGTTGAAAAGGAAGGATCCTATATGGGCATAAAAGTAAAGAACATCATGCTGAAAAACCAAGAAAGGATTAATCTCAGGACAAAGGTATAAAAGGTAAGCCTTTCCTGCAGAGCGTCATTTATCAAGCCTGCAGGACCAGAGTAGGGAAAGAGTATCTTTTTTTCAGGTGGTCAGTATCTCTGCAGAGTTGGCATTGAAAGCCTGCAGCAATAGGAATTAGGGATAGGTATAGGGATATCTCTCAGTTTAATAAATAACTTTTATTTGTTTGTTTGTTTTTTTAATTATCTGGCCGTGCCGAGAGCGGATATAGAGGGGGGTGGCTCTGAGACGTCATTGCTCACCATTAAGCCTTCTGGAGGTGTCGTGGGCTCAAATTAACGAAACATCTGGGATGGAGGGTGCCCACTTGAAAACCCCAATGACATATCTGCTCTCAACCCAAGTCCATTCTAAAATAATGTCTTTTGAAGTGCATATCTTGGAATATGGCATAATGGATATTATAACATCTTATCCTGTGTATATTGAAATACCTATTTTAAATCATCCCCAACTCAAGCCTTTTCTTGACCTATATTTATACACCTATCTTACCTTTTTGGACTCATGTCAGATGTGTCTTTATTTCACAACTAACAAACTTTGGTAACTTTAACAATCAATACCATTGTTTTTCCCTGTCATGCTTTTGTTACTTTTTTTAAGTATTTTTATATCACCCAACTTAAGACTCGTTTGCACTTATGTTGTCAGTTGTCTTTATGGCGCAATTACAACTGAGAAGAAATAATGAGTATTAGAGTGAGTTGATAATATGCAATTTGACATCCGCTGGTGTTTCTGAATGGTACATGTCCACCTGCTTGCAGACACATATTTGGCACCCACTGGGTAACATGCACCCTTGCCCAGGGTAAGTCTTCATCACATCAAACTAAAGCAGTAAGCACTCATCTATACTCTTTCCCTATATTACCACCTTTTCTGTTCTTGGGCGCTTGCTTTCTAGCTCCTGGCAAAGCCACGCAAAAGTGTTGGCTGGATTCGAGAATACAAATTTTCTAGCAAGCCTGATGTTGTCCCAGTTTGGGCTTATGACAAGTTCTAAACATTGCTGCATTCCAGGACTTTTCCTCAACTTCTATCTCATGGCTTTGGAGACTGGCAGTAATTTCCAGGAGTGGCACAGAACAGGGTAAATATCTTAATTCGCCAACTTTTCTACACTGCTCTCTATTTCAATATTCACAAGATAGGATGTTAAAATATCCATTATGCCACACTCCAAGATGAGCTATTCAAAAGCCAATATTTTAGAATGGACTTGGGTTGAGGGCAGATATGTCATTGGGGTTTTCAAGTGGGCACCCTCCATCCCGGATGTTTCGTTAATTTGAGCCCATGACACCTGCAGAAGGCTTGACTTGAATTGTATAGTGGCGGATAACCCCCTATTGTGGTCAAGTGTTTCCATAAGTCATTCAACAGCGGCGCTGGTTTTCTTTCATTTTTTCTATTTATTTTTTGGGAACACTAACCTTCACAATTTGGATGTTAATGTTATTTCCATGGAGTCAAATGTTAGCTAGCCTTAGTTAAGGCACCATAAATGATAGCTTACTGGTAATACTGCAAATTAGCATTAGGTTTGGACACCTCACGCTACGTGCTTAGCCAGACATAGTGGGAATAGTCAAGTTAGTTATGCCGTGATTATACTGCTGTTAACTGCATGTGAATTCTTTTTGTTTAATGGAGGTTAGCTAGCAGAAGTGTGCGTAGCTATCTATTATACTCTTAAAGGCAACATAAATAATTGCTTGCTGCAAAACTAACTCCTTTATTTGTTACCGTAGCGCGATTGAAACGGCCAAATCAAACAATATAAAGAAGTGTCAGAATGAACAGACTGGCTGATACACAGGCTATTTAAACAGACGGCAGCACAATTTAATGACGGTTATTTAAAATTTATTTCAATGATAAAATAATCAGTATTGAACAAGCATTAACACTTTAGACAACAGACTACTGCAGATTTTTTGTCTTGTGATACGATCGCTAGATGCCTTAAAATTAAGGTTGAGCTAACACGAGGACGTAGGGGAGACTGGGGACGGTTGCAACACTTTGCATTTCTCTGTTACTCACAGACTAATTGACATAAACCAGCCAACTTGTATATATTAAACTTATATCTGTCTTCTAATTACCCATACAATTTAAAGATGACTACATGTGACATATAGTTCACAATGTTTATTTGTATGGAAAAAGTCAAATGTTGCACCTGGCCCCAAGTGGACGTTTACATGTTGAGTTCAGCGCTGTCCTCCAACACACGAGGATGTAGTAGTGCTGCAGCGGTTATTTTAGGGGGCTGGCCACCCGCACTGCCTGGTCGCTGATGGTGGAATCGCACATCTGCATTTTCTCGTGGAAATGCATTTCTAGTTATTATTATTAGTCCTATTTTTGGCGCCTTAGCTGTATACACGCGCACTGGACTGCGGGCGAAGTTAAGTGATCGGTTCACGTGTTATATTTTTTATTATTTTTTATCGTTTTTTGGCCCCATTGAAATGACTGGGGAGAGGATTTTGACTGGGAGAGAGTTTTCACAGGCATATACCACCATCTAGCGTTGGTGTTATGTATTTACGAGTTGTTATGTTTGTGTACTGACTGTCTTGGCTATGCCTATCACCAGTTGTTGCATCAATGAATGACTCCGTCTCGTTATAAGACATGTAAACATGGCGTCAGAAGTGGGATAGCAAACTCTTGCATAACAAAAACACCGTGCCAACAGTTCAGGACATCTGCACGAATGCGCCTGTGAGTATATGTAATGGCAACACCGTATCGCTAATTATTCCATAGTGAGCTAGTTTCTCGTTTGCATTAGCACCTAGGCATGGATAGATGCTTCCCCCCTCCTTCTGTAATGAACGACAGTTGCAGTGTTTAATTTTCTCTAGCGATGTAGCAAAACAAGAAGTGAGTGTTATTGAAATAACTGATTAGAGTAGTGAATGATGCAAACCACAACACATGCCACATTTACTGTCAACGCTGTGTAGTGAACTAACTATTTATAAAAGATGACAAAGGCATTGTACAAAGGCAACGCAACACTAGATATAATTTTTGCATTATGGAACGTCATGTGCTAAGCCATGTCAGCTTGCAAGATTATTAGCTAAAGTTTCATAGTTCAATTTTCTAAATGCTAAAATAACAATTACGCAATTAAAGAATTTGCGTTTTGTATTGGTTTTGGAATATGATAGGTAAGCCGTGTAGACATTTAGCTAAACTTGACGCTACTTATTATAATGTAGTTAAACTGAACGCTTACAGTAGCCTAATTGTCACTCTCCCTTCTAACAAATTGTCTTACATCTTGGATGTCCCACAATTTCTTAAATGAAATGATAAAACTGAGGTAGGCTACTTGTGTTTTCCCAGAGGAAATTAATTATCTAGCTTGTATGCACATATGTTAACCAACCAACCAACATTTTATTACGGTCACTAGATGGCAGTATACACAAGGGTATGATTAATTTCTGTCCTTCATTGCAACTCCCCTCAAGGCTTAGAATAATATAATTATAATTAGCGTAGACAATTTGATTGTTTGGAAGTTCTACATGCTCTATGCAACTCCAATTGAAGCTCTTGGGTGCAAGAAGCTCTATGGGTGCAGATCAATTAAACCCGTATCTGCTAAAGCTTTCTGCCCCCTTCATCGCTGTGCCCCTGACACATATTTTTTATTGAACAATTACTTCTGGTTTAATACCTAAAGTATGAAAATCAGCTCTGGTTACTCCTTTACATAAAGGGGGATGCAAGTGACTTAAATAATTACAGACCTATCTCCAAACTCCTACGTCTAGCAACAATAGAGAGAAAGAGCAGGTATTCGTAAGTGTTTAATTTCTCCTTGGCAGTATCTGGTCTTTAAAATATATTTTACGTTTTTCTTAAATATAATAATTTTATGTATTTCAAATGTATGTCAATTTGAAATGGATTTGATTACATATAGGGTGGACAAACTATTGGATACACCAGTTTTCCATGAGAATTTGTCATGCTATTAAATGATGGTAATGAAATCATGAATCAAAAATGCTGCTGTTGTGTCAGATTTTGCTGCTGACACGTTTCAAAATTATACAATCCCCATAGAGATGTAACTGAATTTGTTTTTGTAATTTAAAAACATTTAGCTGGAGAGACAGGAGGTGAACTAGAGAGAATGAGACAGGCAGCTAGTACTGAGTGTAAGACGAGGAGAAGAGAGCAGGTTCTTCCAAGGAGAGAAAGACAAGAGAAGAGAGAAAGGGAAAGAAAGGATCTGGGATCAACATGTACATGTCGGACAGGTCCTTCATTAACTCAATATTGACATCTGATTGGCTTACAATAAAACATGTCATTTATGTAACAACCCCTCTTTAAAATCTCCCATCCCCAGTCTAAGTATCTACCATCTTCTGTGACAGCACAGACCCTCTTATAACCATACTAATTAGTACATTCTGTTCTCAAGTCACCAGACATTTGCATTAAAGTGCTTTATTTAAAAAATGTATTTACAGTATATCAGGGGAGCATGCACCCCACTAGCATTTCAGTGCGTCATCGTCCGTCGTCCGCCCTCCCCCCACAGGTTCAGAATCGCTCCTATCCCCCTGCTGTAAAGCTATATGATCACGTTGTTGAATTAGACACTGCCCTTTTGTTGAAACATGTGGCAAAGACTGAGCTGGAGTGTCGAATACCGTGTCTTATCCTTGACCATCCTATATGTTTAAATCTTTGCCAGACGATTATGCAATAAACTGCATGCACCCTACGTTTTGTGTGAGAATCTTCACTGGAAGCTGTCGTCTAGAATAGAGGGGTTTCTCTACTTTGAAGAGGATAAAGGAGCACCATGACACAGGATGGTCTGAATGCTATGGCTGTGCTCTCCATGGATTACTTACTATTTCATGAAACACTGGTGTCCTGCAGTTAATGTTAAATTGTATTGGTGAAGCTGACTGAATATGGCACAGCCTCACCTAGAATATTTTTCACCAGCCGCCACTGGCTAAACAATCAGCCAAACTACATAACTGCAAATAGTGCAGCCTCTCAAATATGATCGTACACAGTATATGTAGGCTATATATCTATACGTATATGCAAAATGTAATAAATAGAACTGACTCAGAGTCTCAACCCCATACCTCCCTGACCTCAAATAGTCCATTACTTCAAAATATTGACAGGGTAAATTACAACGATATCTCTGTTAATTATGCCCTGACAAATTAAAAAGAAATAACTGGCTCTGTTTGGGCAGACATCCTTCATAAAAGTTGCCGTCTCAAGGCATTGGTTATTTGTTTTAACCATTAATTTAATTGCATAACAAATTCTCACTGCCTCCATGCATCTTTCTCATTGGATGATTATTTTCCCCTGCTCTGTGCATGTCCGCACTGTTTTGAGCAAATGCTAGGCCATTCCAGTATAATAATGTGGTGCGTCAGTGATGACGCTCAACCCTTGTTATCGCAAAGTCATATTCTTATTAGGTTGACTCTTGGCGCCATAATTACGCCTGCAGTTTTGACCCTATCAATTCCATTCCAGTGCTGACAGGTCTTGGGTATGACAGTGTAGTGCGCTAATATGAAGCTAAGTGATCGGTTCACGTTTTATATTTTTTATTATTTTATTATTTTTAATCGTTTTTTGCCCCTATTGAAATTAATGGGGAGAGAGTTTTCACGGGCATATACCGCCTTCAAGCATTGATGTTATGGATTTGCATGTTGTTACGTTTGTATACTGTCTGTCTGGGCTATTACGCCGAATACCAGTTGTTAATTGCATCAATGACTCTGTCTCGTTATTTGACATCTAAACATGGTGTCAGAAGTGGGATAGGTAACTCATAAATAACAAAACACCACGCCAACGGTTCAGGGCATCTGCACGAATGTGCCTGTGAGTATATGTAATGGTGGCACCGTATCGCTAATTATTCCATAGTGAGTTCGCTAGTTTCCAGTTAGCATTAGCACCTAGCCATGGATACGGGCTATCCCCCTCCTGCTGCAATGAATGAAGGACATTGGAGACTGGAGATTGGAGCACAAACTGGGAAATTCATGGCTAGGACATTTTGGACAATATGTGGCTGGCTGTTCATGAGGAAAATGAAAGTACTGCCTTCATTAGGCCTTCTCTGGTTTGTCAAGTCTTTGGTGACAATTTGTTTACTATAGTTTTCTGTAATTCAGCACACTGCTGAAATCTGAGGCGATTTTTCGAGGGAGGGTAACTTATGTTTATGATAAAACACTATCACCTAACTGACAACTATTTTGTCACAAATTCTTATTTTATAATAGTAGAAATTTCAGAAAAGTTGCGCTAGCCATGCGGCAAACGTTAATGTAGATCAGCTGCTGCAATTTGCGTCTGACACATTTGACGAGTCTACCATGATGTCTCACTATTTGCAGTTGCAAACTGTTTCATGTTCACCAGCTATGGAGCAAATCAAGATAATTATATAGTACTGTATATTGGACAATATGTGGCTGACTGTTCATAAGGAAAATAAAAGTACTGCCTTCATTAGGCCAATCAGGTTGGTCTACAAGCCTTTGGTGACAATTTATTTACTGTAAGGATTTGAGAAATGGCACGCTTCTGTATACTAATTGTGGAAAATTTCTCTATTGTAAGCAGAGGCGTTGTGCCCATTCACACAGAGGGGGCACGTGCCCCCTCAATTATTTCAAATAAAATCCCTAGTATTATATATATTCACTGGGGCTCAAAATTAGCGGTTGCAATGGCAGTCAAATCTTTCAAGCCAACCACTTTTTTCACTGCAAAATAATGCTTAGGGGCCATTGAACACCTTTTTTCAGCTTCCAGCACCATTATGTAACGACATGCCATCACCAAAAAAAAGTGAATTTCTTGCCCTGATATACGCTAAAGCAGCATATAGTAAATTAAGTTGTGAAACTGTTCCCCTTCAAAAAAAATTGGGTGCACGATGCCTCAGATTGTAAAGATTGATGATCCTCCTAAACGTTTGGAAAATTATTTGTTAATCATTTACAATGTTCAATGACAATCAGTTTGCAGAGCTTTCAATAAGGGCAGGATGTTGTATCGATTTAGCGTTCGCAAAACACACAAAATAACTGATCTACGGACATTTCCATATTTAGCTAACCTTAGGAGATTGTCTCAGAGATAGCTCACCTAAAGCGATGAATGACATTGTTAACCTAGTAGCTAGTAAAGTTAACTTATGGTAACGCTAGCAAGTTAGCTAGCAGCAGCTATCTTGTTCCTAAGGCAGACAGAAAGAAAAGGTTTTGCGTTTTACATAACTAAAATATACATTGTCGTAGGTAAGAATAGTACGGAGCCCCTAAAGTTCCGAAAGGGCGATATATTTTTTAATCTTGTGTGCATAAGTTATCTTGTGGGAACAAGTTAGTTATCTTGAGCACAGAAGATAATTATCTTGTTAAAACAAGTTATTTATCTTGTGCGCACAAATTATCTTGTGTAAGAAAATAACTTGTGCGCACAAGATATTATCAAAAAAATATTCCTTTTGGGACTTTAGGGGCTCCATAGAATAGTTAGCATTATCTTTATCTACACTGCTCAAAAAAAATAAAGGAACACTTTTTAATCAGAGTATTGCATCATGTCAATTAAACTTCTGGGATATTGATCTGGTCAGTTAAGTAGCAGAGGGGGTTGTTAATCAGTTTCAGCTGCTTTGGTGTTAATGAAATTAACAACAGGTGCACTAGAGGGGGAACAATGAGAAGAGCCCCAAAACAGGAATGGTTTTCCAGGTGGAGGCCACTGACATTTTTTCCTCCTCATCCTTTCTGACTGTTTTTCACTAGTTTTGCATTTGGCTAGGGTCAGTGTCACTACTGGTAGCATGAGGTGATACCTGGACCCTACAGAGGTTGCACAGGCAGTCCAACTCCTCCAGAATGGCACATCAATACGTGCCATTGCCAGGTTTGCTGTCTCTCCCAGCACAAGATTCTCCAGAGCATGGAGGAGATTCCAGGAGACAGGCAGGTGCTCTAGGAGAGCTGGACAGGGCTGTAGAAGGTCCTTAACCCATCAGCAGGACCAGTATCTGCTCCTTTGTGCAAGGAGGAACAGGGTGAGCACTGCCAGAGCCCTACAAAATGACCTCCAGCAGGCCACTGGTGTGAATGTCTCTGACCAAACATTCAGAAACAGACTTCATGAGGGTTTGCCTGAGGGCCCGACGTCCTCTAGTGGGCCCTGTGCTCACTGCCCGGCACCGTGGAGCTCGATTGGCATTTGCCATAGAACACTAAAATTGGCAGGTCCGCCACTGGCGCCCTGTGCTTTTCAGATGAGAGCAGGTTCACCCTGAGCACATGTGACAGACGTGAAAGGGTCTGGAGAAGCCGTGGAGAACGTTATGCTGCCTGTAACATCGTTCAACGTGACCGGTTTGGCGGTGGGTCAGTGATGGTCTGGGGAGGCATATCAATGGAGGGACGCACAGACCTCAAAAGGTTAGACAACGGCACCCTGACTGCAATTAGGTATCGGGATGAAATCCTTGGACCCATTGTCAGACCCTATGCTGGTGCAGTGGGTCCTGGGTTCCTCCTGGTGCACGACAATGCCCGGCCTTGTGACGAGAGTATGCAGGCAGTTCCTGGAGGATGAAGGAATTGATACCATTGACTGGCCCCCACGCTCGCCTGACCTAAATCCAATAGAACACCTCTGGGACATTATGTTTCGGTCCATCCGACGCCGCCAGGTTGCACCTCAGGCTGTCCAGGAGCTCAGTGATGCCCTGGTCCAGATCTGGGAGGAGATACCCCAGGACAACATCCGTCGTCTCATTAGGAGCCCCGACGTTGTCAGGCATGCATACAAGCATGTGGGGTCAATACACAGTACTGAGTACCATTTGAGTTGCTGCAATGGAATTTCAGCAAAATGGACTAGCCTGAAAATCACTTTGATTTTCGGGGTGTCTTTGAATTCAGCCCTCTGTAGGTTGATCATTTTCATTTATATCAAACGATGTGGCATCCTTTCGTTCCTAACACATTACCCAGCCCAGATCAGTATAGATATCCTGCATGATTTTTTTTCCCATTGAGATCTGATGTGTTTTCAAAGTGTTCCTTTAATTTTTTTGAGCAGTGTAGTTAACTTATCTATTAAATTAATATAGCTTACCCAGCAGCGTCACTGGGGGGTGCGGACTGCACCAGGTGACCGTGTATTCAGTGTTTCAGCAGAAATGTATAATTTTTTATAAAAATATCCCTGTAGTTAGTTATAACAACAACAAAATCGTAAGCCTTTCTTACATGCACTGTCTTTACAGTACCTACAAGGCTAAAACTATGCAAATTGACTTTTTGAACCTTATCACGTGGTTTCATCTGCACACGCTGCATCGTTTTCGTTAATGCTGATTCTTTTTTTTAACAAGGTATCACCGGCGCTGAGTAAGTGTCGGCCGCAGCGCCCTGTTTGTCTATGTAAAGCAGCAAGAAAACAAGTATAGCAATATAATCATGCAGAACATAAATGGTAAAAGTTTGTGTTTACCGCATGGTGAAGGGAATAATCTATTATTACAAGGGATATGGTAAGAGCCTGGTAATGCCATGGAAACAAACAAGACTTCCTTTTACAGTACTGTTTTAGCTTACTGAGTGAACTGCTGAGTAAATTGCTTTGTCCTACTTAGTAACGTTGCACTGCATGGGCAATGGCCAAAATCGATTACAAAGGATATGGTAAGAACATGGTAATACCATGGAATCCAACTAGGTAAACACCTAGTAATTAGGGGACAGTAAAAGGAAGGGTTACCAAAAGTGTTTTATAGCATTTGAATTTACACATTTGTCCCTCATCGCTTTATTTAAATGTTTGCGAAAATGTTAATGAAATACCTGCCAATCAAAACAACTTGCATATTAGCTCATCCCAAGACTCGCAAAAAACTATTCTGGCTGATGTGAAGAGATGATAGACAAGGTCCTTTTTCTCAACATAGATCTACTTTTCAGAATTAAGAAACTATGCATTTTTGGAATACTATAGATATTTTATACAATAAAAACAATTTTGAAAGATTTGTTCCTGTACTTTTTGTTCTGTTTTTGTTAAACCTAACTTTAAACTGTATGCTCCTGAATTCTCTGCAGTAACATGCAGACCTCGCTAGACTATTCTGTTTTCTCCATGCTTTCATTCTGTTGTTTCCGCCACTTGAAGAAAGATCTGGTAACTTTTGGCTTGCAATAGTGCATACAGAGGTTGATTAAATGGGTTGATGGAAGAATAAAGCCACCCCCCATGTTAAGCAGTTTGCATATCCATTTAAAAAACGTATTATCAATTTACATAAATATAATTTTCTTGGAGCCAATATGCAAGTTGTTTTGATTGACAGGTATTTCTTCCTTCTGAATTTTTATATATTATTTTTGACACACCCTATTTGTGTTCTGTTCTTGCTATTCACATCCTTTCTATCTGCCATACTCATTCAATGTCTGTCTTTGTCCAGATCAGCAGAGACTTCTCTTGTCCTTTGTGAAATTAGAGCATAATCACACATAGCCTACTTACACACACACGTACATAATATGGAAATATGGCATTTCAAATGACACTGCTGATTGGCAAGAGCACATTTAAAATGCCTCCTTCCCATTAAACATAAAGTTGTTAAATCTGAGTTTAATTTTACAAAGCCACCACAAACGTCACTATCTACACAATTAGCACCTATTCATTCTCAATTAGACATGAGGCAAAGAGACGTGCTGTAATATGAAATTATTTATTAACAATTAGGACGATAGCTCAATGCATCTTTTTGTCTTAACCATTAACTTCTGTTTAGCTGCTTATCTATAAAAATTCCCTGTCTAAGAATACTTTTTTTTTTTTACCATTAATAACAATTGTTTATGGTAGAAAATAAAAAGAAGCATAATTGCCAGTATAAAATAAACACAGATCTATGAAAATAAAACTGAGTTAAAAAAATTTAAATTCAAATTTACAAGACACAGACAGCACATTAGCCCTACATTGAACTTTAGTAAGTCTAGATGAAATGTTGCATTCTCAGACATATGTATTTAATACCTAGAAGATGCACTTATTTCTTTATTATTTGATGTTTCAATAGACGTTAAGACTTTGAACTGGCCACATAAATGTCTTGTTTTACCACATGAACAAGAGGCTTTTGTTGGCCAAAGCTGACTGAGCCAAACCTTGATAAAAACCGTGGTGTTGGAATGTTAGTGTCAAAATAGGATTGGTGAGTGTTGCAATGTGTAGAACACATTTGGCTGGACATTGAGATCCACTCCGTGATCAAGCCTATTCTTTGCAATGTCCATGTCCAATGTCCAAGTAATAACTTGATTATGTGTCGACAAATGACCAATTTATTCTGTCACCCTAGCTTTCTTACATGTAAAAACACTGACAAATATGAAATATCCGACTGTTACTTTGCTATTGGCCTTAGGGATGATGTTACGTTAGGCAAGTAGAATATAGCTAAACAGCAAAAAGACAGATACTTTTAGACCTCATTAGCGCCCTTGACAGGAAATAAGTTAAGCCCTCCCTCAACCGCATTACCTCTCCAACCCTTTCTTCATCTTTCCATTTATCACCTTCTCAGGCAACCAATTCCTCTCTCCGACACTTTCTGCAACCCACATAAATTGCAGAGACGAGGTAAACCAATTCAGTCAGACAGGCGAACACTGTGGCGACCAGGTAAACCTTGTAGAGACAGAGGTGTTTGTACAACTCAAGGTTGCAGTAAGAGTTGCGTTCAGTCTTGTAAATCATGACGCCGATCGCTGGCATGTAAAGAACGGAAGCGGCCACGTCGTGTGCAAAGTTACTAGGCAACCAGCGATCCGCTCCCAGAATGGGCACGAGATCCTGCTTGTCCAAAAGGGTGATGAAAAAAAACACGAGTGTGAGGAGCCAGAAAAGTACAGCAACAAATAAGACAAAGTGGATGGATCCTTCATATTTATTGGCTGCGATGGTCACCCATAATCCTGCTCCAAACAGAATCTGTAGAATTCGAATGATCCCAAGTAAACTTTTGATGAACCCTAAGAAATTATTCCTTTCCTGCGAAAGGGGAGGTTGAGATGGCATCTCTTCTCTGATAACTTTTTCAAGCAGCGCGGGTTCTGAAGCTTTCTGACAGCTACAAACAGCTGAAAAAAGTGGGCTATATAAATAAAACGTCTTTTCTGTTTCTTGTTCACCGTTTCCTCTGTGGAACGCTGCGTCTATCGGGGTATCTGGGAAGTGAGCGAAGTGGGCGTCAGAAAATGTCCTGCCCCTTAGTGTGCTTATTAGTGATGTGTCGTTCATGAACGATTCGTTCATTTTGAACGAATCTTTCAAATGACTCGGTAGTAACGGGTAGTCTCCGAGAGAGTGTCGTTCATTTGGGTCGCAACAACAGTTTTGTTAGTCATTCGTTAATTTCGTTCAACATAGGGTTATGGTTATGTAGTTACGATTCCTCTGTAGTTATGATTCACTCACCATGATAATTAAGTCACCTAAAAGCAGTTGCAATATACAGGTGCATCTCAATAAATTAGAATGTTGTGGAAAAGTTCATTTATTTCAGTAATTCAATTGAAAAAGTGAAACTCATTATCTAGATTCATTATATAGAAAGTGAATTATTTCAAGCCTTTATTTGTTTTAATCTTGATGATTACGGCTTACAGCTAATGAAAACTCCAAAATTCAGTATCTCAGAAATTTGAATATTGTGAATTAGTTCAAAATTGTAGACTCATGGTGCCACACTCTAATCAGCTAATTAACTCCACTTGACAGTTGTCCAGAAGACAGTCATTGACACCCTTACAAGGAGGGTAAGCCTCAAAAGGTCATTGCTAAACAGGCCCGGTTCTAGAATGCGTTCTCTAAGGGGGCAATGACTGAGGTTGAGGGGGCAACATATTTATAATGTTAGCACCCCCCAGCCCCCCTTCCCATTTTTTTTTTAAATAAATATTTATTTAAAAACACTTTATGTGCGTGCGTGTGAGTGAAAGAGAGACAGAAGGAAGACAAGACAATGCCTATTTGTTAGCTCTGAGTCACACAGGTCTTTACCCCTAATAACTTTGTAGTAGGCTAACTGAAGTCTACTTCTGCACACAGACTTTCAAAAAATATATCCCACGCATATAATGGCATTTTCACAGTAAGATTTATTTTAGACAATGCAAAACAACATGATCTATAAAAAAAAAAATTTAAAGTGATATTTTTGGAAAAAAGAGAGAAGAAGGGGTATAAGGACGGAAATGCCCTATAGCTAGCTCATAGCCCTACCTCATTTAATTTATTTTGTCTGGACAACATTTTTCTTTGAAATACTTGAAATAGGCTACTTAATATTGAAATGTTAATATTTTGTACAGGCCTATATAAAAATGCGGTTTTGGACACTGCCCCTATTTCAATTTGAAATCACTTGCGTCAGGTCTTTACATAGCCTACTCGAAGTGAGCCGCCCGCTGCCTTTTGAAAATCAAAGCTGTCCAAGTCATTAGAGCCAAGTCACTGTGATGTGCGTCAGCCTCGTTACTTTGCCCTCCAGAAGCCGTGACCTGGCTGAAGTCTGTTTTAATAGAGAATCCCTTTTCAGCAGGCACTCTGCAATCAGGAATAAATGAAGACATCATCGCTTATTTAAAAAAAAACATTTCTTTCTCGGACAATTGCCTATGTCTGGTGACATTTATCGGCTTTTGATGTTTTTTACCGGCCAAAAGCCGGCTATTGTCGGCTAACGAAACCTCTAGGACACCAATATTCTCATCGTGTTTAGAAATTTTAGTTTTTTCATATCAATAGATATTGCTTCAAAATAATTCATTTTGAGAATAAGTTTGTTAATAAACATTACACAGAACCAAATCTAAACAATTTGTCCTTGAGACAGAACTGACAGCTTTCAAAGGGATTTAATTTTTCCAATATGAAACAGACCTACTACAAACGATTAAGTGGTCTTTTATTGATGCGTTTTCTTATATTTTTTTCCTTTCCTAGGCTGTTCTGTCTCACAGGGTTATTGAACATTTCTTCCCTTTGTGTCCAAATAAGTCGAGTTTCTTTATTTTCTATTTAAGTCACCAGACTTCCTTTTCCCCCTATCATACTCTTTGATCCTTTTGTTTTATCATAGCCACATCAACCTTTTATTCCTTGTAAAAGCCACACCACGCACACTACATATCGAGACAATTTTTCTTGCTGTGCTGAAGTTGACTTGTGCTGTCTGCACTGGCACTAACGTTAGTCTAGGCACAGCCGATGTGCCGTGCTAGAGAGCAGGGATCCATCTATCCATTTTGACACACACAACCCGTTAAACTTGCACCTGCATTGAAGGCGGAGCGAGGTTTAGAGATTATAAATTAAACATTATAAATTCGAATAGACCAAACAAGGCATGACGTCCAACTCTACCAGTGCCCCTATACAAACACAGTTGGCTAGCTAAAGTGAATAGTAAAGTAATGTTGCTAGCGTGTGGTTACAAGAATAAGGAACGGAGTAGTGTGGTGACGAAGTAGAACGATAGAAAGTTCAAATTTTTTTTATATGGCCAGACCAACCAATCAGATATAAGTAAACTTTTTTTTCCCTAGGTCTTACTGCAATTCCATTTACTTAATTAATTAATGTAAAATTTATTATCTAATATTCGTAGCTCCTTCCCTAGGTCTCGCTATGTACAGTTCTTTCCCTAGGTCTCACTGCATACAGTTCCTTCCCTAGGTCTCACTGCAATTTTATTCTTAAATCATCACTAAAATCCATGAATTCAAAAAACAAAAACAAGAAAAAAAAACTCTCCGCGCCGTGACCTTAGACTACCGCAATATCTGTATTACCAGTTATTTAAGGTATACATTTATTTTGACTGTGAACACAGACTTGGGTTCAAAACGCACAAATATATAATGCAGAAATCGAAAAGCTGCTTACCTGTGTCCTATCGGCCGTTTGTATGCCCCGAGCCACAAGTCTCACAGCAGTTAGTCGCAGACAAAGTAATTAATTAAAACCCCCTCGTACTCGCAGCGCCAATTATGTTGTGTATTTATCAATTAGAATAAGTTTCAACCCCATACAAAATATTGGAAGTCTAAAGCCAAAGTTTCAGAAGAGTTGGTTTTGTTCAGCTGAATAACATAAGCATGCAATTACAGACATCTACTAATACAATCTACCGTCTACTCTGACCCATACATACCCAGATCACCCCTTTTATGCCCTTTTCACAATCACCTGTGACCCATCTGTTCTTCTGGAGCCGGCAGGTCTCATGACCTTTAGAGCTTCACCCCACTTTACAACTAGCTCCATCCTTACAGTATCATAAACTAAGGAAGCAGAGTCAATTAACCCCCCTCCTTTTCTTTGTACATCTGTTCACTTCTAACATCTGTTAATTCCATGTGCTCTCAGCGTGACAAATATTGCATTCCTACAAAAGCCTCTTACAATCATTAAGTGTTACTGCTTCCCTTCTTCCTGTCTCCCTCACTGTGTTGTTCTTCATTTGATGTGCGGCCGGTTCTCGTCAAATCTCAACCCCCCTCTTTCTTACACTCGCTCTCTCTCTCTCTTCTCAATAGTGACATCTGCTATTAAACTATTGTGTATTTTACCTACTAACCTTTATTATTGATTACAAATACTTGACTACAAAAAGGGTATCTACTTGTTAACACTAAATATACCATATAACCAGGACAAACCCTCTGCCCAATCTCATCCCAACTCAGTACAGTAAGAACGGAGCAATGACTTTAAAGTCTGATGGAATCGTTCTCAAACACCTTGACTGTGCATGATATACACTGGACTCTTGATGCTTTACACAAAGTTGCTTGTGCAAACAGTTTTGAGGTGAAATTGGACCCTTGGTCACCCTGAGTAACTTTCGGTATCCCAAAGATGGAAAGAAATTGTGTCAGGGCCTTTATCACCGACTTGGTGGTAATACTGCGCAATGGATAAGCAGCGGGGTAACGGGTAGTTTGACACATCACCGTTAACAGATACATACTACCAGACTTTGATCAAGGCAGAGGCCCAACACAATCAATGACTTAATGTTCAAACAGAGAGCTAATGGGGGATATGGGATACAAAGGTGCCGGCCTAAGTACCTTTATTTAGTTTACTCCTCAATTTGCAGGTATGGCATGATCTGATGTAGGCTGAAATATCCCTTTTTAACCAGGGCTAGTAAAAATGTCTTAGAACACGATCATACGTCTTCCGTACTCCAAAATGACCAGCCACACCCCCATGTGATAGCTGCATGATCAAACTTTTCAACTTTTATGGCCAATGCCGCAGATTTTATGTTACCACCGGCAGTCTAAACTTAGCTTTAAGCAACATACACACCTCCTTCCAATGTCCCTTTCCCTTACAATAATTACAGGTGTTGTGCAAATCACTACTCCCTCATGATGAGAACTCACCTTGCTCCAGATCTCATTTGGCGAGATCCTAACGAGTTCTCCTTAGCCCTGTGCCCCGAGTCACAAGCAGGTGGCCCTCCAAAACCCCTCTAGTGGGTCAATACAAACTCATCGGCCAACACAGCAGCTTCAGAGGACTCTCTGCTCGGTCAGGTATACAGCTAGGCACTCTGGGACAGATTCTTTAAATTGCTCTAATACCATTAAATGACAAGTCCTCAAATGATGCAACCTCGGAGGCAGAACAGCAACGGTTGAACTGTGTGAGTAACTCACGTGCAAAGTCAACACGGGGCTGTTGGTCACCTTGTCTTAACGTTCTAAACCTCTGGCAATACACCTCTGGGACCAGTTCATAGGCATTCATTATTGCAATTTTCACCGTTGCATAATCCTCACAGTCAGTAGCACTAAGTAAATGGTAAATGGACTGCATTTATATAGCGCTTTTCAACCGGAATGGAACAAAGCGCTTTACAATGTTGCCTCTCATTCACCCATTCACTCGCACACTCACAAACCGTTGGTGGCAGAGCTGCCATGCAAGGCGCTTGCCTCTACATCGGGAGCACCTCGGGGTTTAGTGTCTTGCTCAAGGACACTTCGATCAGTGGACAACCCACTCTACCTCCTGAGCCACAGCCACAGTGCAGAATAGGCCTCCTGTGCCCTACCTGTCACTACACACTGCAACAACAAAACGCGGTCTGCAGCAGGCCACCCCCTAGATTCAGCTATTTGTTCAATCAACAAAAAAACGTGTCTGGATTGTTTTCATTAAACTTAGGTACTAGCCGTAGGTTACTACTTACACTTATTTCAACATCGTAATGAGCAGCAATTTTTAAGAGTTGCTCCTTGCTACTCGGTTACAAAGTAACTTATTACCGTAATTTCACTACTACTCGCGGTAACTAGTAATTATTATTTACATTTAAGTAACTAAATTTCAGTTACTGAAAATTTAAAAGGGGCTGTTTCTAGTTACTGTTATTTTCCCCATTTTACTGATAACAAATGTGTATTTTTTTTGCCTCCTGGTCACTCTTTATTGTTTATCCTCAGACGTGACTCTTTCCTGTTTATATTTCTGCGTGCTCACCGTTCTGTGTAGCCCCCCTTCTTATTCCCCCTCAAAGTTATTTTATTAGCATGAGGAAGAGGTTACAGCGAACCACACATGCTATTTAGGGTTTGCTAATGTTATTTAAATCTGCATTGTTACCGAAGTATGTTTCATAACGAAGTAAATACTTTTTAAGGGGTGCCTCTGGGATTCTAAATTCATACGTTTTGGTTCTGAAGGAAACTGTGGTAACTGGTAATGATCGTTTGCTAAGCGCTCTATCTTTAGTGGTTGTAGTTGTTAGCTAAGTAAAGTTGGCATACTGGCTAGCTAAAGTCACAGCAGCAGTACCAGCTGGAACGAAACTTACTGTTTGCCTGGCTGACCTGAAGGGTGGCTTGGACACAAACAGTACGGGAAATATATTGTTCCTGTAAACTTAAATAACGTTTATTGCGTTAATTGCTGACCATTGCTGAAACTTTGAACTATCATTTTATTTTGTCCGCTTTGAATGTGGCAATATTGTTTTGAGCTGGGAATGTAAGCCGTGAGATTTTTTAGGTTTGTTGGTTGGCCATTTGAGGCTAGAATAAATGTTGAACATATATTTTGTGTGGTTTATTCAATTGCTTAGTAAACAATTCATGGTTTATTAGATTATCATTTGTGTTGCTGTTTTAAAATATATGTATATATCAGGGCCTTTATTGGCTAATATAAAGTACCACAGAACGATCACAAGTTAGCAGTTTGCCTGTGTGGAATATAAAAATTAAGCCTAAACTTCAGAGTTTGAGTAAATTGGGAAACTAAAAAGTTACTAACGTTAGTAACACATTATTTTTTAAGGGAGTAATTGGTAAAGTAAGTTAGCTACTTTTTAAAGAGGTAACGTTTAACTGTAACTAAATACAAATTTCCAGTAACTAGCACATCACTGGTCACTACACAAAAATAACAAACCTTTACCGCCGAGTGCTCAACGTACAACAAAGGTCATACGTCGCTTTTCCTACGTGGAGAACGCAACACTAGCTCTGGGTAGTACTTTACCACTACCCCCAATTTCTACTGCCGCACAAACAAATGCTCACCAACCGGTCTGATAACTCCACAGGCAACTCAAAACGGTGTTTACCAAATTTTAGATTGTCCCCTAAAAGGCAGTTACACGACCACTTACTTATTCTGCCAAACAAATCGACCTAGCACGCAAACACCAGCGTAACCTACATGCCATCTCAGCATCTACCAACTGTTACTCAGAACCCAAACTTCTCTCCAGACAATAGCATGTAGCAAACAAATCAAACGATCTTACAACGGCTGACCGTCAAGTGTGGCATCAGTCAAAAAATAAGTGTATTCAAAAGAATCCCTACCAAAATAGGGATCCCGGATGAGTCCCCACTTGTCATGACCCACTCGTTAGGCTGTGACAAATAAGGAGACAAGTCTGAGTTCTGAAGTAACCAAATTCTGTTTATTAAACAACAAATCAGTATGTCAAATGGTGAGCTCTAAACGGAGAAAGAGACTACCACAAAGAGCCGGTCAAGCGAGCTAAAGAGAAAGTGAGCCTCCAGCAAGGTCCAGCTAAATAGCAAAGCCCTCAATCCGCTCCAGGTGTTCCATCTTATGAGCTCCTCACCTGCTCCTAACCTGTAACAGAAACGCTGGAACAGCCTGTACAAGGGAGAGGTCATAACATGTGGTGTCTAAGGGGGTGCTGGAGATGGATCCTGAGAATACCCGGGCTTTAGAAGGCTGGCCTACCCTCATGTCCGTGAAGCAAGTGCAGCTGTTCCTTGGCTTCGCCAACTTCTACCAGCGCTCAACCTCAGCACCATCGCTGCACCTCTCACGGCCCTGACCACTCTTATTGGAAGAGGTGGATTGGGCCTTCCAAAAGCTTAAACGCTGGTTCACCTCGGCCCGTGTCCTGCAGCTCCTGGACACGGCTCTTCCATTTACAGTTGAGGTTGATGTGTCCAGCTGGGGTGTGGGTGCTGTCCTCTCGCAGCGAGGGTCCCAGGACCAGAAGTTCCATCCTTGCGCCTTTTTCTCGCATCACATGTCTGCGGCGGAGAAGAATTACGACATGGAAGCTGCTGGCCATCAAGCTAGCTTTTGAGGAGTGGAGGCACTGGTTTGAAGGGGCACAACATCCGATGACCGTGTGGACCGACCATCATAACCTGGAGTGCATCGAGCGCACCAAGTGGCGGAAGTCCAGGCAGGTGTATTAGGCACTGCTCTTCACCCGCTTCGACTACATTATCACCTACCGACTGGTGTCAAAGAACTAGAAGGCAGAGTTTTTGCTAGTTCATGCAAGTTTGATCCACCAGAACAGGTGAGTAAACCCGAGGTGGTCATATCCCGCTCTCGGATGATGGCTCCGGTTCTTTGGGGAGTGGAGAAGGCCCTTCGTTCCGCGACTCCTCCACCGGAGTCCCCTGCGGACCGTTTGTGGCTCCAAGAGTTCGACCTCAGGTCCTCACCTGGGGTCACTCGTAACTCCTGGCCAGCCATCATGGTCGACTACAGACCTGGGAGTTCATCAGCCGGCACTTCTGCTGGCCTTCCCTATGGAGAGACGTGGGGGCCTGTCAGGTATGCGCACAAAATAAGACCCTCAGATCTCGGCCGGCCGGCCTGTTGCTGCTGCTCCCAGTGCCCAACTGCCCAAGGACCCACTTTTCAATGGATTTCGTCACAGGCCTTCCAGAGTCCTACGGTCACAAGGTAATTATGGTGGTGGATGATTGCTTCTTGAAGGCTGCCCATTTCATCCCCCTCCAAGCTCTTTTCTGCTCTTCAGATTGCCGACCTGGTCCTCCAGCATGTGTTCCAGATGCATAGATTCCCCCAGGATATGGTCAGCAATTGGGGACCCCAGTTTGCCTTCAAGTTCTGGAAAGCCTTCTGCCGTCTGGTGGGGGCTACCGTCAGTCTGTCCGCTGGCTTCCATCCTCAGAGCAACGGCCTGCAGCACCGTCTACTGGACAGACGCCGTCACAACCCTCAGTTTCCTACTCTTGTTATCGCATTGTTCTTTCTTTCTGTCCTCCTTGACACTGTCTTCATGTCAACATGTTGGATGTTTGCTTATACGTGTAGCAGACACACCTCTTTTCAGTCCTTTGAATGGATTCCTGATTTCAAACATCCAAAAAAAGTTTTGTTTCCACAAATCTGACATGTTCTGCAATCAACTTGTCGATTAACTTTTGACATGTATAAATGGCTTAGCTTTACTTCTCACAAAAAACACACCCTTTAGCATCCAGCTTTTCGTCAGTGCTGCCTGCCAGCACCTTTACACCAACACTTCCGAGTTTTTGGTTTCTTGATACTTAAAATATACACTTCAGAGCGTGAAGGAAGGTCACCACTTGCCAAGCTATCTTGGCTACCTTTGTGATAAACTCAACAAACTGACTGAAGCTAGGGAATAATTTGTTCGCTTTTGCCTCCCACCCACCTTCGACCCACACCAGTGCCTACAGAGCAAATAGGTCGACAGAAGATGCCATCGCCACTGCTCTTCACACTGCACTGACCTACCTCGAACACCAGGGGAGCTATGTGAGGATGTTTTTCATAGACTTCAGCTCTGCCTTTAACACCGTCATCCCAGGCAGACTAAACTTACGGACTTAGGACTTTCCCAAACCATCTGCCACTGGATCAAGGACTTCCTGACTAACCGCCCCCAGACTGTTAGACTAGGCCCCCACCCTTACACTCAGCACCGGCACCCCACAGGGCTGTGTGTTGAGCCCCCTCCTCTATGCCCTCTACACTCATGACTGTGCCCCCAACCCATCCCACCAACACCAGCATCAAGTTCGCGGACGACACGACGGTGGTTGGACTTATTTCAGGAGGAGATGAGACAGCCTACAAGGATGAAGTCCAGAGACTAGCAGCATGGTGTTCAGAGAACAATCTCATCATGAACTCCTCAAAAACAAAATAACTTATAATAGACTTCCGGAAGAATGGGGCAGACCCCGACCCACAATATATCAATGGCAACTGTGTGGAAAGGGTCCCTGTTTTCAGGTTCCTGGGTACGCACATCGCTGAAGATCTCTCCTGGACTGCCAACACCACTGCAGTAGTCAAGAAGGCACAGCAACGACTCTACTTCCTGAGGATCCTAAGGAAACACAACCTGCTGGAGAAGCTGCTGGTGTCCTATCGTTGCTCCATCGAGAGTGTGCTGGCGTACTGCATCTTGGCATGGTATGCCAGCTGCTCAGCAGCGGACAGGAGAGCCCTTCAGAGGGTCATCAAGACCGCCCAGAAGATCAGCAGCTGCCCACTGCCCTCTCTGGAGGACTTATTCAGCTCTCGCTGCCTCAGTAGAGCAGCCAACATACTGAAAGACCCATCCCACCCTGGACATCATCTGTTTGACCTGCTGCCCTCTGGTAGACGCTTCAGGTCCATCATATCACAGACAAACAGACTTAAGAACAGCTTCTACCCCAGAGCTATACGAGAACTGAACACTGCCAAACACTGACATAGACTGCACATTCCCAACTGCACTACTTGTATATAGGCCACTGCAATTTCGTAAACGTGCAATATCTCAGCTGCTACTGTTATTGTTATTGTATTATATTGTTTCATATTGTTTTATTTATATATATATACATTTTATATTTTATTATATGCTTATAATATGTTATATGTTTATTATGTTTAGCACCTTAAATTAGATTAGACTGAACCTCCTTTTTATTAATTTTTTTAAATTATTTTTTTATTGCTGTTTTGTTATGTGTGATAGCACCGTCAGGAGGATTGCTACTCAGTTTCGTTGTACGCTGTGCAATGACAATAAAGGAATCTATCTATCTATCTATCTATCTTAATCTCAATTACCTTCTTTTTCCATCTGTGTTAACCAGGAAGCTTGGTGAGCATTCTTTGGTTTACGCAACAGTCGTTTAGACTTTCAGACTCGTAATGTTGTTTACTTTAAAAACGTTTTAGGGAGCTAATTTTCTCCCAAACAATGATTTATGTTTTATATATAACATGTTGTGCATTTTAAACACACAAATAATGTGTTTAAAATGCACAACATGTTATATATAACATAAATCATGTTTGGGAGAAAATTAGCTTCCTGTTTAGCCCCTCTCTCAATACAATATCTCTTCTGGGGGGCTTGAAAAATCGTCCATTCAGTGCAGCAGCGCAGCCAATAGCTGGCACAATGTATGCACATAGCAACATTAACAACATAAGTTTAGCCAGTCAGCGTTCTTGATTCTCATGAATAAAGGGCATTCAATTTGTCACCCCGAGCAGAGTCAGTTGATGTAGTCTTACAATGCCAAATCTATCTCCACACTTTGTTGTGCTGTGTCAGGGCCAGTCAGTGTACAGCAGAGATGGAACAATATATTGAGCAGTAGGTGGCGGAATGCACCATTATGTCTGGTTGTGAGTCCCCATTGAAGTCAAAGAAGAAGAGTCAGTCGCTGGTGTTAGGCACAAGCTATTCATAGATGCTTGGAGCGGTATGTGTTTGTGAGTGATAATTTAATTTGTTGCATTGACTGGCGGATCACTTTTAGCAAGGAAAAATAGTCAGTAAAAATAAATTAAGTCAAAGTGCTTGGCCCAGATCAACATGGCATGAAAATCAGACCACAGGCAACTGAAAAGCATACATGAGGCTTCTCTCGTAATTGGTACAACAGAAAAGCTTGGCATTGTCAGACACGCACAAGTGTCAGACACGCACAAGTTCCAATGACCCCATTTTTCTTTCTATATAGTAGTTGACCTTGGCATAATACATCCTTCAGAAATATATGGTGCTCTAGATGTTTTTGTGTAAGAATGCCTAAATTTTTTAATATTGGCAATTAAACAGCGTAATTACTATTTCACAGAACACTCTTATCCCCTAATTTGTGTTATATTGTATTGGTATGGTTACTGAAAATATGGCTCAGCCACGTGATGCACTAGAAGACTTATTGGGTTAGGTTCAGGTTTCTTCTGCCTAAGCTTGCATTCTTGGAGGAACTCTTATCTCTTCGTCTGAGCCTACTTCTTGTTCAGAGACGTGCTTTTGCAGTACTCATCTTTACTGTCTCTAAGCGCTCTAATTGCCTGTGATTCTCTTCTAATGCGTCTCGTCTTACAGCAGTTCCTTGTAGTGCAAGCCACCATCAGTTCTGTTCAGCTTTAAGCTCTTGTGCCTCACATCCCATTTCTTGTAAGACTTTTGCGGCTAACCTGCTGCAGCTTCTTCTTTCGTTACAGAAGACAAGCTTGAACTTGTGCTTGAACTGAACCTCTGGAATGTTGCAGATGAGAACACAGAGCCTGTCCCAATCCAGTATGCTTATTTTTTGTGAACCTTGACCTTTGTCTTTCCCGTCAAGACGATTCCGTGCATTGTTATGGAAATTCTAAATATTAAAACACGGCGAGACCAATCGAAACAGTCATGCATCATTGTATACAATTGCAAGTCATCGAAATTCTGCCATTACACCATATTCCAAGATCTGGTTTCAGAAGGAATCCCAAGTAAAAAAACAAACAAAAAGGATAAAACAGGATAAGATGTCAATATCCTCTGTGTGAGGACTTACAAAAGTCTAAATACTGATGGTGAACGCAACAATGAGGTGACCGATGATAGAAGATGACAGAGGAGGTTTCAAGTGAGCACCCTCCTTCGTTGGCATTTTGGTGATGAACCCACGATGGCTATGGAGGACTCAACAGTGAAGTCGAAAACCCCAATCTGTGTCGCCCTGTTCTGCTACTTCAGGGCCCAGCAGGGGTCTTCATCCAAAGCCACTGGCTACTTCTCTCTGCTTTATCCCAAGGCCAGCAGGTGTCTATTCTGCGACAGCTCTCTCCATCGGGGGCAATGTATCGGTGTAAGTCTTCCTAAACCTGTTTTCATCTGTTGAGTCACAGTGTATTCTGGTCATGGGGTCTTGTCGGATCTCACTGAAGAGAGGTCCGTCACGTGCTTTCTTAAGTCTCCTTAGCAAGAGCTTTTTATTTGTTCTAAGTAATTCTTAAGCGATGCAGAAGCAATTTAGACTTATTCTTGACCCTTTTTGGTAAGCTTTCATGTTCTCTGGCTTCTTCGTAGTCCTTTTGGTCTTTACCTTGCCTCAGTCTATTTACCGTACAGACTTCCTTATTTAGTTGCTTGAAACTTAAATGTACCTAAATTACAAACTTATTAAATAATAGACTTTGACATTGTTCATGCGCGCTCTGCTCCTCCTCCCCCTCCCCCGGATTTTCAGCATTAGTGTGATTGCTCAAGCACAAAGCATCGCACAGCCGATAGCAACATAGCCAGACTAACTTAGATGTCACTTATCATTATTCCTTCCCCTCTATTGACTCCATCCATCCATTAGCTTTACCATTTATCCTGTACAGGGCTGGAGCCTATCCCAGCGGACACAGGGCGAGAGGCGGGGTACACCCTGGACAGGTCGCCAGTCTATCACAGGGCCGACACATAGGGACAGACAACAACTCACACTCACATTCACACCTACGGGCAAATTATATTCACCAATTAACCTGCATGTTTTTGGACTGTGGGAGGAAACTGGAGTACCCGGAGGAAACCCACGCGAATACGGGGAGAACATGCAAACTCCACACAGAAAGGCCCTTGGGTCAGGTGGGGATTGAACCCATGACCTTCTTGCTGTGAGGCAACAGTGCTAACCACCTATTGACTCGTGTTGTATTTATGAGATAAACAACACTTTAGATTATTTGCAGCCTAATGATGGGCTAATGTCTACTATGACAACCGACAGTGGCAGCAACAGATAGTTAACTTGTAGAACGTTACAAACATGCACTCCTTTTGATTGCTTCCACATATCCACCTTTTAACAACTACGTTAGTTATGGGGTCAAACATGTCTATCACTAGGCTACCACATTTACTGGTATTAGAAAATAGACTTAGATGCTGTTGAGCAATCACACTTTTGCATTTTCTTGGAAATAGTTGTTACTTTGGCAGGCTGATTACCTATAGATAATATTCAGACATTCAAATAACATGTTCAGCCCATTGAAACATGTTATCTAAATGAAATATTTTTATTGGAATTGAAAGAAAAAAACCTTTAGCTGAAATATGAAAATATAGCTGAATATAATAACCCTTTTGTGCTAACTGTGAAAGGGACACTATAGGATTTCTATATTTAGGAAACATGTAGATAGCAGCAGAGAGGCAGATTTAGAATACTGACGATTCATTCACCTCATAAATCATGACTAACTGCTCTCCCCTACATGAAAGTCCACTGCTCAAAAAAATTAAAGGAACACTTTTTAATCGGAGTATTGCATCAAGTCAATTAAACTTCTGGGATATTGATCAGGTCAGTTAAGTAGCAGAGGGGGTTGTTAATCAGTTTCAGCTGCTTTGGTGTTAATGAAATTAACAACAGGTGCACTAGAGGGGCAACAATGAGACGACCCCCAAAACAGAAATGGTTTTCCAGGTGGAGGCCACTGACATTTTTTTCCTCCTCATCTTTTCTGACAGTTTTTCACTGGTTTTGCATTTGGCAA
>JAPMUY010003748.1:0-10000 GCA_026901105.3 Galaxias olidus
AAAAAGATGCTGTGTGTGTGTGTGTGTTTGTGTGTGTGTGTGTGTGTGTGTGTGTGTGTTTACCTGCGCGATGGCCTCAGTCTTTCGGAGCTTGTCCTCCCAGGTGACAGTCATTTCCTGGATGAGTTTCTCAGACTCTTCCAGTCTCTCCTTCAGCTCGGGAGCTTTCATAGACTGACATGGAGAGAAGAAACACATTACCAAGCAGCCAATCCAGATCTAATGATCAACACAAATACAAACACTACTCTACTATAGTCATCGTATACTCACAACTCACACAGAGGTAATAATGTAGGACATAAAATAGATTGAGATTTAAGAGATGTTTCATTCTCGATGAATAATCAATTTTTAACTATGACCAACTGTAACGTTGACATATCTTCTGCTGTTCTCACAACTTCACAATTTTCCTAGACCGGTTACAATAATGAGTATTTTATTACTCACTGCTGGAAAAGGTACATACAGTCTCAGTAGGTTACCCACACATTAAAGAAATAATAAGAACCTAAATAGACGAAATGTCTGTTTTGCGACGTCTCTTACCTCGGCCTGGGTGAGCTGGTCCCGTAGTTTCTCCACCTCCTCCCTCAGCTCCCTGATGATGCGGGCGTTGGGGTCCTCGTTGACCACGGCGTGGTTCACGATGCTCTTGGCCCGGTCGGCGTAGCGCAGCGTCGACAGCGTCTCGTCGTAGTTGTCCGCCGCCGGGCTCACCGTGGCCACCATGGCCGTGCGGCTGTTCCCGCCTAAACTGTCCTAGGTGGCCCCGGGGAGTGTGGGACGGCAGAGAGAGAGAGAGGACTTCAGGGGTGTCAACTTTAGAACGACTAGACTATAGACTACATTTGTGTAAAAAATAAATAAACAAACAGATGTGTATTCTTAGGACCATGAACAGAAGACAGAATACTTTTTTTAATTCGTATTTTTTTAAGTGGAAGTTATTTTAGCGAGGATGAATGCAGAAATACAGGGAACCTATTTGCTACCTATGTATATAAGAGGAATTGTGATTCTAAGGGTCTCCAAGGATACGACCATATGGAACAGGACACTGTGAGGAATCTTTAAACAGTCTCGTAAACTGTTTGTCTCGTAAACAATTCAAAGGACTTCTGTTGTCTCGGGTTCCTTAGATGGACAACGGTAACATTCCAATTCTCAATGTTGATTCGCGTGAGTAAACCTTTTGCAATGTAAAGCCTTTGTGAGGCCCATTGAATAGGTGTCCCAGTCTTTTGTAGTCCTCTGTCAAAGATGTATGTGTTTAAGTGCAGTCATTAGTGTGTGTGTGTGTGTGTGTGTGTGTGTGTGTGTGTGTGTGTGTGTGTGTGTGTGTGGTGTGTATGTCTGTGTATGTGTGGTGTGGGTGTGTGTATATGTGTATATGTGTGTGTGTGGTGTGGTGTGTTGTGTATGTTGTCTGTATGTGTCTGTGTGTGTGTATGTGTGTTGCCTGCATGTGTATGTGTGTGTGTGTGTGTGAGTGTGTGTGTGTGTGTGTGTGCATGTGTATGTCTGTGTGAACATGAGTATGTGTGTGTGTGCATGTGTGTATCTGTATCTACGTGTGTGTGTGTGTGTGTGTGTGTGTGTGTGTGTGTGTGTGTGTGTGTGTGTGTGTGTGTGTGTGTGTGTGTGTATGTGTGTGAACGTATGTGTATGTGGTGCATTGGCACCTTGAGCAGCCAGGTGAGCACAGAGTCTCTGTAGGGAACAAACTTGGTCCTGTTCTTCCCTGCTCCCTGGTCGGCCAACGCTGATATCACCAGACCCAGAGTACTCAGAGACCTGGAGGGGGAGCAGAAGGATGTTGAGACAGGCAGGGAGAGAGACAGCGTAGACAGAATAGAGAAGTATGGTAGTATGGAGAGGGAGAGGTGAGGTTAGAGAAAGAGAGGAACAGAGGAGAAAGCAAGAAGGAGAGAGCAAGGAGAGCAACAAAGAGAGAGAGAGAGAGAGAGAGAGAGAGAGAGAGAGAGAGAGAGAGAGAGAGAGAGAGAGAAATTAATAAACAAAAAGTTTGGAGACATCAAAGTGTGTCTGAACTGGGCACGGTGTAATATGAAGACAAATGTCATGAGTCTACTTGGAAGTGGGGAGAGGCACAGTAAAAACTGTGTGACTGTGTGTGTGTGTGGTTGTGTGCATTACTGTGTGTGCGTGTGTTTGCGTGTGTGTATGTGTGTATGTGTGTGTGTGTGTGTGTGTGTGTGCATTACTGTGTGTTTGTGTTTGCATTACTGTGTTTGTTACTGTGTGTGTGTGTGTGTGTGTGTGTCCTACTTGTTAATGTTGCTGCCCTCCTTCAGCCTCTCTCCTGCTGCTCCAGTCTTAGACGCCCTCTCGCTGCCGGCCAGGTCCACCAGACTCAGCTTGCTCACCTTCTCACCACTCATCTGCACACGGCACCGCGGCAACCCCATGACAACACCGCGGCAACCCAAAGTACAGACTACGTTACTTCACAAAAATAGACTGGGGATTAGATGAGATTAAGCTTTTTTTGTTATGGGGAATTTGTGTGTTGGGTTATTTTGCTTTGTGTGCAAAAGTCAACGGCTTATAAAACTGTCTGCTGTGGCTTGCAGCCATGCCCGGTCCGTGGAATAAGCTAAATAGGTGGCTGCCTAGGGCGCAAAAAAGCCACAGGAGTGCCCTTACAAAAGGTAATCTGCTGGTGCAATGCACTCTCTCAATTTACTCTTGAAAGAAAAATAAAAAAGATCAGGGTTTTTCCCCCTTTTTTGTGGCGTGGGGGGTGCATTTGGAAAAAAGGCCTAGGGCACCAAAATTGCCTGCCTGCACCAGATGAAAAGACATGTAATAACACCCAGAAAAAAAGCCTGGGCTACATCACAGCATTGAAAGACAACATTATCTCACCCCAGACCGCATGTCTATGAGCGTGTGTGTGAGGGTGATGTTAAAAACGGCGTGCGAGCGACTGCTCTCCTCGTTCATGTTCGTGGCCGCTACGGTCCGGGACTTATTCCCCTCCGACATCAGAGACTCAATGTCCTGTGAAAGAGGACAAAGTGGACGGTGTTTCTTGTGAAGAAAATGACGGACACGAATATATGGTCCGAGATTAGGACACAAACTGAAGTTGCAGTGTAACTTGAATCTGAATAGCGTAGCTTAGCTTAGCTAACGTTGGCTATAAGCGACTGTGTCGTTGTGGGTGTAAAGTTCCTCACCTTGTAGCAGGCCACAGCCAGACGAGACAGCCCGTCCACGTACGGCCCCAGGACATTGTGCCCTCTCACCCTCAGGGCCTGACGACTTCTGAAGACGAGGAAACAAATACGTAGGATTAAGTAGTGCAACAAAGTAAAAAAAACGAAATAATGTTTTATACTTCATACATATTTTCCATAGAAATCAGTAACAGAATCAGAGTGAAGACGACATGCAGCCTTCGTAATGTTTTCCGAAATCAACAAACCAAAACAAAAACACAGCTTACTTATTCCCAATGCATCTTACTTGTTTACACATTATTTTGTTTACACGTTTATTGACTAAACGTCCTCGTTCCTCACCCTTTGGGGTCGAGCAGGTCGCGGACCTTCTCGTTGTAGATCTCCATGAAGGACACCTCCACGGTGAAGCTCTCCCCCTCTTGGACCTCGTGCAGCGTGCGCTCAAACAGGGAGCTGCAGAGGCGGGGGATGAGGCCCGGCTGCTCCGACGAGCCCATCATCGTGTACGACTTCCCCGAGCCTCAGAGGAACACAAAGAACACGCACTATAATCACACGCCATCACAAAAAGGTAATCTTCTTTGTCCCCCAGTTTTTTTATATTTAATATACATTTTGTACATATATATTTAATATATATTTTGTGTATGTATAAAACATATACATTTGTTTTGATTTGATCATTTTCTTGCAATTATTTGTGTGGCATTTGTTTGGCCATGATTCCAAACGTGGACATTTGGACTACTATGCTATCCAGACATTGAATAAAAATCTTACCTGTCTGTCCATAAGCAAAGATGCAGGCATTGTAGCCCATGAAGGCATTGTCAAGAAGACTCTCCCCAAGGCACTGGAACACAACATCTTGGCCTGCAGTTTAACACACACCACACACACACACACACACACACACACACACACACACACACACACACACACACACACACACACACACACACACACACACACACACACACACACACACACACACACACACCATACATACACACCATACACTAACATGAAACTTAAACAACTAACCATGAACAACAACATAGAGAATGTACGATAAGCTTATAATCTCCCAAAAAGCACCATTCCCTCTCCGGATACACATACATGTATGTTTGCCTGTCAAGTGGCCTCGGTCAGGAGATATGTTCCTCTGCTAAGTATAAGGCCTTGAGGCCAAGACACTGCACTTTATAACTTTAATGAATAACTCCACAATCAGCAGTCAGGGTCGCTGATGTGTGCACAGTGATGTGTGTCAACATGGCAGCGTTAGAAACAAAGCACGGGTGAATGGGCACACTTTAGAAAAGTTTACCAACCTGCAAACTTGCCGTTTTCAGACTCATCCATAGACCAAAAGCAGTGGTCATATGCAAAGACCTATTTAGGACACAGAAATCCACTTAACAAACTTTGAAGGTGAAAAAAAAAGGTACAAGCTTTTTGCAGTTCTGTTTTTCATTTTAAAACTTTTCAAAACCTTTCATATAACAATTCTCACCTTGGATTGATTCCTGGATCCACACCACATGAAAAAAAGAACACAAGTCAGTACAGTGAGACAAAATATATCCTTGGTGGTTCTATTAAAGTATTATAGTATAGCACTGTGAGACCCAGGTATTAGGTGCAACAGTAATGTGAGACAACATGTTACAGGTATGTATACGAACCTATACATGCATGCATGTGTGTATGTATGCATGCGTGTATGCATGCTATGCATGTATGCATGTGCAGTAAGCACATGTACGTTTTATGTTCGTATGAGTCTAAGCTGACACCAAGTCAAAATGAGTATGAAGTCTTTGCATAGAAAGAAATAGAATATAGAAAGAAATAGAAAATAGAAATAGACTGCATAGAAAGAAAGGCAGATAAATGTGTTAAAATCATTGTTTAAAAGCTTTGAAACGCTTTGAAGGTTATTAATCCTCTTTTGGTAGGGTGGTCACCAGCACCAAGTCCTTGACCTTTCCACAGCAAACTTAAGATCCTTGGAGCGAGAGAGAGAGAGCAGCATTCCTGCAGGAATGTCATCACAGCATGCTGTGGTAGCTTAATCTTTGCTCCACAACAGCGTTGTCTTAAAATAGGACAAAGGCTAAATCTTGCCTAGGGACAAAAATGGGACATTGATTACTAAATGAATCTAGAAATACCGAGACAGGATGCGGTCTCTCATTGCCTTAGCCTCTGTTTACACTACTACCAAGTCGGTCAATTCATACATAAAACATGCACACACACACACACACACACACACACACACACACACACACACACACACACACACACACACACACACACACACACACACACACACACACACACACACACACACACACACACACACACACACACAAACACACACACACTCCCTTCCTACTGTGTGTCACTAGTCCGGTGTCTATGAAAGAGCAACATTTATCCTTTTTGGTCCTCTCCCTCCCAGGGAGGATGGCTGGAACATTCCTGGGATGGCTGGCAGATCCCTCAAAGCTCCACGGAGTCACCGGAGGAGGAGCCCAGGTCAGCAGAAGGCAGTTAAGGGAAATTCACACACATACCATGTACCAGAAAGCCACAGTCCCCTTACGGGAGGTTTGTGGGGCTGCTAAACGTTGCCATGGTCACAGAGGGTGGTGAGTATCAGCTTTGGTCCAGTTCAAGCTTTTGGTTAAAAGTCAGGTATAGTTCTTTCCACCTACAAACTATGTATCACATTTTGAGTTTTAAACAAACAACAACGGTGTCTTAGCTCAACAACTCCTTCCTACAGGAAGCAAAGAAAGACCTAATCCCATTCAAACTATGATATGATGTGATGTGATTCTTCTCAAATGCTTATCCATCCATTAGCTATACCGCTTATCCTATGCAGGGTCGCGGGGGGACTGGAGCCTATCCCAGCCGACACAGGGCGAGAGGCGGGGCACACCCTGGACAGGTCGCCAGTCTATCACAGGGCCGACACATAGGGACAGACAACAACTCACACTCACATTCACATTCACACCTACGGACAATTTAGAGTCATCAACCATGCAACCAATCATAACCTGCATGTTTTTGGACTGTGGGAGGAAACCGGAGTACCCGGAGGAAACCCACGCAAACACGGGGAGAACATGCAAACTCCACACAGAAAGACCCTCGGGTCAGGTGGGGATTGACCCCAAGACCTTCTTGCTGTGAGGCAACAGTGCTACACATACACATACTTAGTCAAACGCTTAGTCAAAGTTTAAAAGGGACACAGTCTTAGCTCAACCATGGGAAAGCCTACTTAGTGTCAAGCAACCAATGATCCATTAGACTAATAGCTTTATCAAAACACAGATCATGGAGCCACTCTCCAAACAGCAGCAAAGCCCTCCGCAATCAGACAACAGCGTCTTCTGAAAGCTGTTTCATGGCCTAAACACATCAGTGAGGGGAACCACTTCAAAAGCACACGGCATCACTGAGCTCCGACATGGTATTTTCTCAATTGGTCTAATCCTCCTCCTCCCCCCGCCAACACACACACACAGTCTGTCTCTGAATCTACTCTCTCTCTCTCTCTTATTGCCTGGCCCCTTTACCCAAATGGATTTAGGGAGGCCCTCTCTCCTTGGAGAGAAGCTTGTTGAACCAGTTCAGATTGAGCCCCAAGGCAGAACATCTTACAGCGGAGCGCGGCAGGCGAGACTTAGGAGCCAAACACACAACAGTTTGCTAACGATGCAACAAGAGCTGGCCAACGCTGTTCCTCCTATAAAGGCTAATACAAAGAGTCTATCACAATAACGGTTATAGCCAATTTGGAAATGCCACGTTTTTTCAGTGCAGGGATTGTTGTTGACCTGAGGTAGTACACTGCAATATCAGTAGTCAGTTACTGCCTTACAGGCAGATTGATTGACTGACTGACTGACTGACTGACTGACTCGTTAACTCACTGAGCAGGATAGAGCATGCATGGGACAAACACACCCTTTGTGTGGAGAGGCACTGGGTTAAGGAGGAGGTAGAAGAAGAAGGAGAGAGGGAGGGAGGGAGGGTTGGGAGAGAGGGAGGAGAGGAGTGGAAAGGTTGGATCTGAGCCGTTCTAACACACACAGCTAGCTACCCGACCGGTTTGGTGCAAGCAATACAGAGAGCTAAGTGTTGCTCACTCACTCTCTCATTCACCCACCCACCCATCCACCCACGCATGCACACGTTTTAAAACTTAAGACTTAAGAAAACTTACTAAAAACATAATTGACTTGTGGAAAAGTTCTTATGACCTGCTACCTGTCTTCCTACTTCACAATGAAACAGCAGAAAAACTATGTAAACCTTCAGTTAAGGGCTAACTATGTCATTACCTTCGGCCTTTTAACAGTTTAAGTCGGGTTATTTCTTACTATCAACATTCCTCACTGAAGTTCACACCCACATTCATGTGATGCTGACAAAAAACAATATTGTCATGACCTACTTAACCTGATAATCATAGTACCAAGTCATCATTCAAATTCAAAGATGATAGAATGTTATTTTTATTTTTTTACTTGAAGTCATGAATCACATTGGTGGTCAAATTCCAGCAGGAGTAACGTCTTTTAACGGGATCTCCTACCTTGGATCTCCTTTGCTGAGATTGACACTGGCTGGATGCAACACAGTCTGGTTGCCCTCCATCTCCACCACTGTTCGGGTCTTCAGGTCTTTTTCTGAAGAGACAGACACAACCAGGCACATTTGGAAGCATGTTACTGTTACAAGCGTCCAAAGGACAACACAGCGGGCTATACGTGTGGATTCGAAGGACATATGGAAAATACACGCTAGGGATTTAAAGAACTGTAAAACGTTATGCAGTAGTACTATGTTTGCAAGCACAGACAGACATCCTGAGATGGTTGATTCCAATGATACTCGTAGTTAGATGTACGGAGCTTTTTCTACAAACAGAATCACCAATTCAGTAAAATCAGTGGCAAGAAAGCATCATATTGGCCTAGCCCTAGAGTTTTCATGTGCAGCAAACTATAGATTGCAACAAGCAGATCTATTATGGCAGATATAGAGGGAGATCAGTTATAAGCACTACAATGTGTAAGCTGGAAGCTGAAACTTTAGGCTATAGCTGTGTTGATGATGATGAAAGAAAAAAAAACATTTTTGAGTTTTTCCTCATTTCACGTATTCTATTTAGCTGTTCGTCTTATAGCTACGCTGCCATAATTAAATTTTGTATTTGATGCCAAGACTTGAAAATAGGCTAAGCCCATTGTTTTCCTACAAGATCCGGAACAGCACATCCACTCCCAGATGGAGCAATTGGAATGTTATTTCTTTTCTTTCCTGGGATGATTCATACATGCCTGTTCAAACATACAGAGCTGTTATTACAGTCCCCGATGCAATCAGGAGGAAAAGCTGAGTCGAGCCCTCGACACGATCCTTTTCCTCATTCCCATGGAAGCTCTGGCCAAAATAGCCAGCTGCTGCATGGAGGGAACACCTCATGTCATGATTCTGACAAGACTGTCACAAGGTTTCTGTTATAACGCACCTCTCCTGTTCATTGGTCGAACGCGAACAGCGACCTTCACATTGGAGACGTTCTGACCACCGTCATCCATGGCGCAAGCTGATCTGTAGCAAATAAGTAAATTAATTAATGACTGTCCCAGTGAGATTATAAAATGTGTATAAAGTCTATGGCGTTTGTTATACTAGTAGGACTGTGACTTAAATAAACGTTAAAGTAAACAAATATCGATGTACATTTGAGTAAACATGCGAGGTGTGTGGTGTAGGCTACGCACTTGAACACAATGCCCCATAAATAAGACATTAGACAAGAACGACTGTCAGCTTGACCTGTCTCTCCTTTGCAGGTCTAAGTAATACATATCAGTTATTTATACGAATGGTCACAAGGAATAAACCTAAAATACTTGTTGGGACAGTGTTGCATTTGATTATTCTTGCCTCGAGAACTTACCGTGTGAAGCAGTCAACGAATAGGTTCTTCCCAGAAGCGCTCGCAGCTCGAGCGTCCGGTGAGTCAGGCACCTTCGAAGAAGCTCACCTCTGCTAGCTTGAGCTGCTAAAAACAAGTAAGGAATATGCAGACACAGACTTTCGGGGAAAAAAAGTTATAGAAGCGTTGGTCAGTCTATCCGTTTAATATGGAGTATCTATATTTAATATGTAATAAACACAACAACTACTATTTTAAACTATACCTATCGCCGACGTAATTTCATTCTCTGCTAGGTTGCCTACACTTTTCCACCTGTTGCATTTCCTGATCCTGCCCGTAGAGATCACTGGAGTCAAATCGAGCTGAAATCTTGCTAAGGGGATTTAGCTCAAGATGTAGTGGGCATCCCACAAGTTGCGTTGTTTTTGCACAGATTTACAAGGGCCTTTCTTTAGGCACGAATTAAGCATCTCAGTCTATTCATATGCATTAGAAATCTGTAAAAAAATAAATAATAATAAACCACTTGTACCCTTAGAATAAACATTTGTTCAGTTATTTTAGTATATTTATTACAATGCAGTATTAGAATTATCTTCTCGAATTATGAAGTGTGCATCCAACTAAACATTTTGAAATGTTGAGTTTCTTTACGACTGACATAAGTGCGTGATGCTATTTTACGACACTTCTGGCATCCACCGGCAACAGTTTTGCTTTACCGCAACGTGGTGCTGTTTACAACTTTGACAGTTCTCTCGTTTCTCGACAACAGACGACGACTGCCTAATCACCCTATACT